>RJVU01033627.1:1819521-1848508 GCA_003731715.1 Anabarilius grahami
AAGGTGTAGAACCATCTCAAGGATGATCAGAAGAAATGGACAGCACCTGAGTTAAATATATGAGTGTCACAGCAAAGGGTCTGAATACTTAGGACCATGTGATATTTCAGTTTTTCTTTTTTAATAAATCTGCAAAAATGTCAACAGTTCTGTGTTTTTTATGTCAATATGGGGTGCTGTGTGTACATTAATGAGGAACAAAAAAATAACTTAAATGATTTTAGCAAATGGCTGCAATATAAGAAAGAGTGAAAAATTTAAGTGGGTCTGAATACTTTCCGTACCCACTGTATGTTCACATTGCCCATGTCTGTGGATGACTAGTGTGAAACAACATGCTTTATGCATTATTATAACCTGTGACATTACGGCATGGACAGACAGAGGAGGCTGAGGAACAAGGACAGAGCTCTCACAACAGCTCGTACCTCCAGCTGCAAACATCTGAGTTTCAGTGTCGAAGAGGCGATTCTTTGTGTCTTGTGAGACATTTCCAAGATATTCATCTGGGACCCATCATCGCCAACACTTCGCTTTCCCCTCAATGACCCTCATCAGCTCTCAGTTTTTATGTGTTTCTGCTCTCTCAGGTCAATCCTGACATGCCTAAACATGAAACATATGCCTCACTATTGTTGAGTAGCTGCCAAGTAAACTTGAATGCAACAGTCCATGGTAACTTAATTGTAGGTGGGCTGCAGCCTACCTGTTTTAAGTTTCACGCTTACAACTTTAAGAGGTAATTACTTGCCTGATTCTACACGGCAAATGCAGTAAAACAGGCTGAGTATGTTATCTCTAACCGTCATATACAGGTATGTGGACCACTGTGGTTACTGGGAGCAGTTAAGTATTGCATAGTGTTTAATTGTTAGACTTGACGAAAGACCTTATTATTTCATTCACAGTAATCTGAATTCTCTTACTTCAGTTTACAGTCATAAAAGTGCTAATGTTTGGGGACTATAATGTAAAAATAAACTGAATGTAATCTAGATTTCGCTTCAGACACCTCTAACGCGAATAGCTGAATTTAAAAGCTCAATGCATCTAGTATTTGGCAAGCTTCAAGAAAATGAAATGTTACAGACAACTTGCAAAAAATTTTTCCATCAATGCTGCAATTTAGATGATTTTGGCACCTGATGTCCAAAGTTCCTGAGCATTTGTGGCCTGTTCACACAAGAATCTTTGTCAGGAAAATTCTGTATGATAAACATTTTGATTTTAATCTGTGTCTGTGTCTGCTCCTATCAATACAAACATTCACATGTTGTCAATAACACTTTTCCATTGCACTGCGAAGAAAACTGGCCAACCGATACGATTTGCGCTTTTGGTCACATGCCAAAATGAACTTGAAACAATGACTTGGTAAAACTACAGCTGTCTTTACTTTTTATAATACTTTTTATCTTATTATTGATTTGAACAGACTAATCAAATGTGGATATAGCACAAAATTTCTTGACAAACATATTTCTCGGCGAGAGCAGGCCTTGAGGTGGTCGCTGGTCTCCAATGTGGCTAAAATGGTCAGGCTGGTGCTTTTTTTTGGTGCAAAAGTATTCAAGTCAACCTGATATCATAAGAATAAGAGTTAGCAATTTCATATGAATTCATTTGATCTGAATGAAAATGAATGACTTGTAGATAAAACATCACCATGTACTGTAGGTCCACAATGCTCAACCCAAACCTCAACATGGCATGAGCAAATCATACGAAAACATATTCATATCGCCACCAATGCACCAAATCTTATACGAATTGTCATGAGAGTGTTTGGTTTTAGTGCATTCTGGGTAGGTGAAAAACAGAATGATGTATATTGACTGGAGGAAATATATCACCTTGTTTCTGGAGCCAAAGGCTCTCAAATTTTATACATATCTGTCTTTCCTCCGTCATGGAAGCAACAACATTGAAAATCTGGTTATATGTCCTTGGGAACGTCTCTCACTAACTGAATGGGCAGTGAATCATTGAAATAGACTGTTGTTGCCATGGGCTCCATTCTTTAGTTGTTCACATCAGGATAAAAGTATAAATCATGGTGATAAATGGTCTGCCTCTGAGTTTTATTTAAGTCAGAGACATGGTTCCTCCACTACAAGGGAAGATTCCATATGATGTCCAATCATTCAAAGGAGTGAAAGAACATCCTGTGCATGTTTGGAGCGGCTGTTGTAGTTTTTCTCCTCTCTGGTGAGCTCTGATTTTAAGATGAAGGTGTGGAAAAGGGAATATTAGTCTCTAGATGATAACCTGATATAAGAGGCGTTTGGGTCATAAACTCTCCAAATGTTGCTTCACCTTCAGAATGTGCTAATCGCCTCCCAGATGATTTGGCATCATTGTCTGTTCCTATCTACTGATTGCCAAATGCCGGATAGCCAAAGGATGATCTCATTCATTTCGGATATGGTATTAAAAGATTTCAGACACATTAATTGGAAAATGTACTTCATAATACAATTTACGATGTAGATTTGAGTAATGTGCTTAGATTTCATTTATGGCTTTATAACAAGAACAAACTGAATTAATGTGATTGTAGTGTTGTAGTGTTCATATGTCTGGCTGCAAGAGGCTGTTAAATTACAGTAAATGAAAACTAAAATTAAATCAAACAATGTAATCAAAACAATCTAACTTTTGCATCATTACATTAAAGTGTTTTGCTACATGTGCAAATACAAACATTCATGATCTAGTAAAAAAAATGTGTCACTGCTCAAAGAAAAAACAGCTTATTCTAGCTGAAGTTGGTTTTCAGGTCTTTCCTGGTTTATGATGGTCAAAATGCCCTTGTGAAAAAGAAGTGCACTTATATTGAATGTGCATTTGTAGTGTAATCTTAAAAGTTAATTTTAAGATTTAAAAAAACTGTACTTGCAAACATTTATAGAATTAAAAGGCCACTTACAGAGAGTACACACACTTAAATGTGCACTGTTTAATGTCAAATTAAATCTTTTAGGTTAAAGTGCATGTTGAGTATTTGTTTTAATAAGTTTTTGCCATGCTTTAAAGAAGTACTTATTTTAATGTGTTGATTAACATGCTGAGGCATATGTAAATGGCGTCCAGAAGCCCACTAAAACCATAAAATAAACCAGCATAACCAGGCCAGCTAAGACCAGCAAACCTGCTTTGGCTAGTTTGACCTTTTTCTTTATGAAAACAAGATCCTACTATGTTTGCATGTAATCTGCACTGCTACTATTTGGATGTGTAAATATTTCCATGAGTTACACAAGGCTTTCAAAAACTGAAAACTTGATACTATTGATCCAGAACTGGAAAGTTAACATGACCAGACTTGACATGTAAAAAGAAACGAAGAAAACATCCAATTACATAAAATGAGGAAATAGTTCACAAGAAAATAAATACTCCGTCATCTGGCAAGGTATCTAAACTGAATGTTGCAACAGGCAGAGGCATGATGCCTTCAAAACAGACGGAGGTCAACAAAATCTGTGAACCGGACCTGCCAACATCTTTCTAACCTGAGCCCAGAATAACAAGACACAGCTCAGTGAATGTGAAGAGTCAGGCGTCTCCCGAAAAGTTTAACACAAAGACCACACACATCATTTCCTCCTGTCCACTCCTATTGGCTAAAGGTTCTAGGGGAGAGGAGAGCAGGATCTGGGTCAATCACATGATTCTTGTTTTTGTCTTGGATTTATTTATTTGAAAATATACTGCATTCAGATTTATTTGTTATTTGATAAGAATGCTTTACTTTCTGATTTTAAATTCATTATGATTTTTTTGAGTAAAATACATATCAGGGTGATATCATAATGAAGAAAAAAACTCATTAAAGGAATTAAATTCTTGAAAAGAAAACTGTATTAAATGGTTTGGCAAACAGATTTAAAAATACATATTTGAATCCAAATATATCAGATAAATGGACTAAGTTGTAAAATGTCCTGTAATGTGACTCCCCAAACATGTAATAATCTTTATGAAATAATAATTCAAGGTATTCATTAAAAAATTGTTTTTACATTTAAAATAATGATTAAAATGTGTATATGTGAAATATATACTTCAACACATGACACTTAAATTGAGTCATTAAATTGAAACTTTTCTTGAAAATGGTGTAAAATATTTTTCAAAAGATTATTAAAGGGATAGTTCACCCCAATATTAAAATTTTGTCATCATTTACTCACCCTCAAGTAGTTCCAAACCTGTATAAAGTTCTTTGTTTTAGAAATTTATACAGGTTTGGAACAACTTGAGGGTGAGTAAATGATGACAAATTTTTAATTTTGGGGTGAACTAACCCTTTAAGGCAACATGGATAAAATACATTTCTAAGGACTTGTAGATGTGTTTAAACTAGATTTTTAAAAGCGTTTCCCTTTATTTATCATGGACACTATTATTAGTCATTGACTCATCTTCTAAAACCATCAGAGCCTGAGAAGCAGGTGTGTCTCTGAGATCATTCTTCTGCTCAGACAGCTGGAATCTGCTAGAGTTTTAAAAACACTGCTTTCCCACCAAGTTCAAGAAGTTTTTGTTAATTACACACTGTACGCTTTCCCACACATGGACTGTCATAATCACACTATCTGATTGCAAGGCAAAGAAAACATGACAGAATGATGCATGTTTTCAGGCAAAACACCTAATGGCCATTAAGTGAACGACGACGTGAGGGAAGGTTTACTATCTCTATATGTTTAATTGCCTGTGCTGCTCTTCATCATGACACAAAGGCTGAATGGAGTCTGCAGTCCAAACAGAACACAGATGCTGCATATGAAAGAAAAATTTGTCTGTGTATAATACAATTTGTGAAGCGTGATCTCTGCTACTGATCCTCAAGAGCTTCAGCCACAATCTGCTACAACAAGTCAACATTTTTTCATCGTGTTCCATTGATTCATAGCAGAACATGATGAATACAGTGACAGAGCGTGATAGAGTGTGGCGGAGGGTGTATACTGTATGAAAATGTGATGTGCAGCATCTGATAGTTCACGTGTCTCCGTGATGAAGCAATGCACACATTAATCACTCAATAAATAGGATATTTCAACACTTGATATAAAAAAATAAAAATTGGCAGCCAAGCCAAATGCAACAAAACAGTCATCTACAATACATCATTCTGCATACTACAAATTCTGGGTTATTTACAAGTAAAGTGTGTGATTTGTGCACCACTACGGCAACCGGAACTGTATAAATAACAAGTGTTTTCCTGAAACTCAACCCCTCAAACCAGTCCCTCTCCAACTTCACTCCATTGGTATTTCTATGTGTGGATACCAGCAAGTGATATATAACTATCCATAAGCACATTTTATTAATGGTCAAGATTTGGTTGGTTATCATGGCCCTGTTAGCCCCTGCTGGTTGATGCCGTAACTACATTTTATGGTGCAAAAAGCATTACTCTCCACTGAGAGCCATGCAAAAGTAGCATGCATTCTGATAAAATAATTTTTTGCAAGCAACATATAAATGTCATTATGTACAGTAGTAGATGTTTTAACAACCCTTTTTTTTTTACATGCTCTAAAAAAGAATGAAATGTTTGCATTTTTTTCCATCTTCTGCCTTTCACATAACACTAAAGATAATCGCAAATGATACATTTGAAACTGTGTTGCCAAATAACTTAAAGTTTTATGCAAAATTCACTTTTATAAGGTGTTTGAACACAGATGTGTGTAAACAACCAGCCTATAATGATACAAATCTACCCACTCCTTTTTTAATAATCCCCATAAATCATAAACAGTCTCTCCAAAGAAGCGGTTCCGGTTTTGAAGCTGCTACTGTGAGGTAACAGAAATACTGGACTGCTGCGGCTTACTCAGGGCGTTATCTATGCTAACAGGGCAGATCATCACCAGTCATAGGCGGGGCGTAAGAGTAGGGGGATGCCCTGCCTATGACTGGTGACAATCTGCTCTATAGAGTACCTCAGAGATGACGTGTTTTTGTATGCAAAACCCAGAAGCGAGTTAGCGTTTTAGGACTTCTGGTTCCATCGCCTTGCTAAATCGCCTGAAATAAGGTCTGTGGTTAACAAAGCCTCTAAATATTTTCACATTTTGATCTATGACATAAAACACACCAGTTATAACCCGCTTGTGATTTTTTAAACCTTTATTGCGTCTTAAAAACGGTGGTTGCTAACAAGTTGCTAAAAGGGACTACTTCCTTTGACGGGGACTTTAGACGTCATCATGATAAACAGGACATTTGGACAGCATTTCTCATAAATAAGTGTACAAGTATTCATACACAGCGCAGATCATAATCAGCGAGCATGTTTTTAAATAAAGTTTGAGGAAGCTTGGTGGTGGTGACGCTGATCCGCGACCATGGTGTGCTGTAGTCCGTTTATAGCCTACTGTTAGCTTTTTATATCTGACGACTTTATTTAGGCTTCAAAATGTATAAATGTTGTGTTAACTTGTAAAGATTATCTTGGTAGACAAAACGTGCAAGTGTCATAACCCTATGTAAAACACAGAGCTTATTTTTTGCGATTTTCCAAAAGTCTATGGGAAAAATGCACAGGCTTTCGATTGAGGGATCCCATGCGCCGCTAACTTCCGGGTTTGCCTACAAAAACACGTCATCTCTGAGGTACTCTATTCGAATAGATACCGGCCTGAGTGAGCTGCAGCAGTCCGCCATTTCTGTTTCCTCGGTGTAGCAATGTCTGTGCCAAAAAACATTGCAAATGTTCTCTTATTGTACCAACGAACATTGTCTCCATAGACTCTCTGCATCTGAGCCACACCATGACTGAATTTCATTTATGAAGGAAATGTGCTGAA
This sequence comes from Anabarilius grahami, assembly GCA_003731715.1. NCBI lineage: Eukaryota > Metazoa > Chordata > Actinopteri > Cypriniformes > Xenocyprididae > Anabarilius > Anabarilius grahami. Next base: position 1,826,352 of record RJVU01033627.1, read on the forward strand.
GAAAGTCGGTAAAGTGTTATATATTTGCGCAAATCATTTTACGTCATTTTTGCTCACACCCAAATAGTGGCAAATTTGACAAGCTATAATAAATGATGGGTGGGGTATTTTGAGCTGAAACTTCACAGACACATTCTGGGGACACCAGAGATTTATATTTCATTTTGTGAAAAGGGGGATAAAAGTTTCCCCTTTAAACGTGGATTTTTAATACTTAAGTATTATTTCAATCAAAGAACTGCTTTAAAGAGATCGCCCAAAAATGAAAATTCTGTCACCATTTACTATGATTACTATCATATGTTGTTCTAAACCTGAGGGTGAGTAAAAAATAACAGAAGTTTGTACATTTGGGTGAAGTATTCATTTGATAAAGTGTTTTTAAGTAATACAAACTACACATTTCTGCTTTTTAAACCCTCACTGTCACATTTTTTAATAAAGACACAGGGGGTATAACTAAGGGGAACGACAAAATGAAAGGTCCAGATTTATCTGATGACTTCTTTAGTGGACACTCTGCCAATGATCTCACTCACTGAGGGCACAACAGTGCACTTAGCAGGTCAACAGCATAAAGAGTGTAGTGTTTATTGCAACTTCAAAGGTCCATGTTAAAAAAATTGCATATGAAATAAAATGTGTCTCAATCACCAGTTTGGTTACTCCAGCCTCAAAGCCCTGAATATAATGCTTTGATCCTGCCAAGAATTTAGATTAACTGTAATTACAGGCCATTAAATGCAAAAGATTAAATGAAAGAAAATAATATGACACTAAATCATGTTCAACTTACTATGCGTTTATTCTTGTACCCAACAATAAGTAACCGTCTATGGCTTCTGTGATCAAAGAAGCCACATTGTGGGTCATATGAGGCGCATGGATCTCCTGACAGATGAGCTGTGTTTGTTGTACTTTGACTGCAGTAAAGAAGTAATCAAAACAGTAATCCAGACCGTATAAATCTGTATGTTAAAGGTAAAAGGCGTGTGTATGAGAACACGAGAACTAAATGAAACACTTAAACCATAAATCTTCCCTTTGATGTGGCCTTGTTCAGTCAATGTGTACAACATGCTAAGGCTTGATTCTCCCTTACTTACCCCAGTAAACTTCAGATGGACAGCGGTCAGAATGGTTGGGGAACATTAGCAGGGGAATTGCAGAGGTGCTTATGTTACATTATAGGACGTAAGAAGTGTTGCTTGTTTTGCTAGAATACATTCCTGGGTATCACCCACTGGGCTGATATACAGCATTGTCACTGATAGCTGCGAATATCAGACTGTTGAGTTTAATCAGAATCAAGTCCATTAGAAAGCAGTGTAATAAGCAGGTTTCCTGCTGAAAAAAAAAAAAAAACTAGCTAAGATACACTATATTGCCAAAAGTATTGGGACAAACCATTGAATTCCGGTGTTCCAATCATTTCCATGGCCACAGGTGTATAAAATCAAGCACCTAGGCTTGCTGGCTGCTTCTACAAACATTTGTGAAAGAATGGGTCGCTCTCAGGAGCTCAATGATTTCAAGTGTGGTACCGTGATAGGTTGCCACCTGAGCATTAAGTCCATTCGTGAAACTTCCTCACTACTAAATATTCCATGATCAACTGTTAGTGGTATCATAACAAAGTGGAAGCAATTGGGAACAACAGCAACTCAGCCACAAAGTGGTAGGCCACGTAAAATCACAGAGCGGGGTCAGTGCATGCTGAGGCTCACAGTGCGCTGAAGTCACCAACTTTCTGAGTCAATAGCTACAGACCTCCAAGCTTCATGTGGCCTTCAGATTAGCTCAAGAACAGTGCGTAGAGAGCTTCATGGAATGGGTTTCCATGGCCGAGCAGCTGCATCCAAGCTTTATATCACCAAGTGCAATGCAAAGCGTCGGATGCAGTGGTGTAAAGCACGCCGCCACTGGACTCTAGAGCAGAGGAGACGTGTTCTCTGGAGTGATGAATCACGCTTCTCTGTCTGGCAATCTGATGGATGAGTCTGGGTTTGGCGGTTCTCAGGAGAACGTTTCTTGCCTGACTGCACTGTGCCAAGTGTGAAGTTTGGTGGAGGGGGGATTATGTTGTTTGGTTGTTTTTCAGGGTTTGGTCTTGGCCTCTTAGTTCCAGTGAAAGGAACTCTTAATGCTTCAGCATATCAAGACATTTTGGACAATTTCATGCTCCCAACTTTGTGGGAACAGTTTGGGGATGGCCCCTTCCTGTTCCAACATGACTGCGCACCAGTGCACAAAGCAAGGTCAATAAAGATATGGAGGAGCGAGTTTGGTGTGGAGGAACTTGACTGGCCTGCACAGAGTCCTGACCTCAACCCGATAGAACACCTTTGGGATGAATTAGAGCGGAGACTGCGAGCCAGACATTCTTGTCCAACATCACTGCCTGACCTCACAAATGCACTTCTAGAAGAATTGTCAAAAATTCCCATAAACACACTCCTAAACCTTGTGGAAAGAGTTGAGGCTGTTATAGCTGCAAAGGGTGGGACAACTCCATATTAAACCCTATGGATTAAGAATGGGATGTCATTAAAATTCATGTGCACGTAAAGGCAGGCGTTCCAAAACTTTTGGCAATATAGTGTAGTTAGCTGGTCTCCAAGCCTGGGGGACTGGGGGGGCTGGGGGACCATAACCTGCTTAGGCTAGTTTAAAATGGTATTTCAGCAGATTTAGAACATAGATTACTTTTTGGAAAACTATAATCATCAGATTGTGTCAAATTGACACTGTTCTGCCAAGTGCAGCAATTTATTTTAGTGTTTTGATGTCATCAAATGATCTTGTTTTTCTCCATAGATTATTATATGACACCTGCACTTGAACATTGACCTGTGGCAGGCAATTCTAAAGTCATAAAATACTAAATCGTCATAATGTGACTAAGGGGATTTTTTACCCCAGGCCAGGTTTTACACATGCACCCATTATCTACAAATACACCTTACAGTATTTCCTATTAATGGAACTTCAAAAACATCCAAATCTTCCTTCTGTTTTGCACTTACTAAATGATTATTCCAAGTAAGACATACAAGCAAGTAGCTTGTAAAGGCTCTAAGACCTTTAATGAATGGATCACTGACCAGATACCCAAAAGGCCTAGTGTGGGTGAGTATAAAAACATGGAACGATGATCCGGATTCAAATCTATAAGAAGAGGCAGGCTCAGAAATACTGCTGCTAGTCACTTTGGCTCCTGTCTGCCAGCACTCTACAGTAACTATGAAGATCCTGTTTCTGATCCCACTTTGCCTGAGCCTGGCTCTCAGCAGCTATGCACAGAAGCCTGAACCCTGCAGTAAGTCCTCCTGACCTTCTGTCCTTTGCCTGCACATTATAGTAAACTTTATAGTGCTTTAGTAGTTGAAAGAACTAAAAATGGATGTATGCTTGTTTTGGATCCATTTAGAAGTTTAAATTAAACTTGTTACTCTCCCTTGACTTCTAGAGTCTCCACCCTTGCTAGAAGGAGCGCTGACCGCGGTAAGTGGACTGTCTTGACATATAATTTTTCTCCCTAACTTCTCTTACTAGTCGGTTTATCTCAGCACAAAAAGACCTCATGCAAATGCTAACTGTAAGTTATGGGAAAGTGTTCTCACTAATATTATATTCCTCTACAACTCAGTTCATTCCAGGGCAACACTTGCGTGTTTTTGAGAAATTCTCCTATGATGCCTATGGACAGAATGTCCGTGTTCTAGCGGCTGGGAAGGAGGAGAACCAGACCTTCTTTGTAGACATGCTTCTGCTCTTTAGAGAGGTAAAGTACCATGGTTTAAAAATAAATAGCAAAACATAAATTTAGCAAAATTCATCATTGGGGATTGTGTTGCTGACTCTTGCTCCTTTCAACAGGGGGTCAGCTATGAGATCCACTACCGCAACCAAACTTGTATTAAGACTGCATTAAAGGTACCATTCAGACATATTGGTGTTCCCCATGATGCCAATTTCCTGAATCAAATGGTCTTGGGTAGCAGCTCTATACAAGGACAAGGATTGCTTGTCAATAACTGGAATGGAACAGTGGAGGAAACAAAAGGTAATGTGTGCCGTTATGCTACCTGAAAATTCGCACAGACTGCAATAAACAACACAAATGTATAAAACATCACAAGTTTTTTACTTTTCTAAATGGTCTTTGTTTTTGTTTTTTTAACATGCATTTTTACTTCATATTATGTAATGCACCATTTGTATAAATACACTTGTAAACATTTATTCTTTTCAGCTTAAAGGACAAATATTTCATAGTATAGCAATTCATATAATGAACAACTAAATAAATAATACATAATTTAAAAAATTAAATCATCCAAGATGTTCATGTCTTTCTTTCGTCAGTCGAAAAGAAATTAAGGTTTTTTGATGAAAATATTCCAGGATTGTTCTCCTTATAATGGACTTCAATGGCCTCCAGATAGTTTCAGTGCAGCTTCAAAGGGCTTTAAACGATACCAGACGAGGAATAAGGGTCTTATCTAGCGAAACAGTCGGTCATTTTCGAAATAAATACAACTGTATATGCTTTATAAACACAAAATATCGCCTTGAACGTACTTCCGGTTTCCGCATTCTTCAAAACACTTACGCTGTATGTCCTACGCCTTCCCTATTCTACTTACGGGAAAAAACAAAACTGGCGCCGCGTTCGTTCCGTAAGTAGAATAGGAAAGATGTAGGACATACAGCGTAAGCTTTTTGAAGAATGCATAAAGCAGAAGTACCTTCAAGGCGATAAACCCCTGGTTTGATGTAATTAGAAGTCTACCTTATTTTTTTGCTCCCCCTTCTCCTGCTAATTATTTACTTTTTAAAATTCAATTTAAAATAAAACTTTGTAAACTGTCTAAAAATGGAAAGTAATGAAGGGGAGAGTGTGGCACAAAGTAACACTTTTTTGACTCTCTCAGTTTGTGTAAATTCACGAAGGGTTCAAAGTATTTACTTTTTCCCACATTAATTTCACACATGTCCAGTACAATTTTGTGGTTTTGTTTCATTAATACAGTGTATACTTTTTTCCCCCCCGAAAGAATTGCAGTTAAATAAAACTAAAACTAAAATATTTTGTCAATAAAATGCAATTATTAACTTTTCATATAAAATAATGGCATTTTTTAATAATTAAAATTAAACAAATTTTTGCGTTTGACAACAAACACACCGCAAAACACAGCTATACAGCATAGTTCAAAACATAATAATAATCAATCATTTCTGAACATTGACTCTCAGTCTTTATTCACCTTTATCTCATGGTTTATCAATAGAATTCATAAAAGTATATAATAGAATAGCATAGTTCTAACAGGGGCGCATTGTAACAGTGTTACAAAGTGTCCCACCTGCGCAACTGCGATTTAAATATACAGGTGCTGGTCATATATATCATCAAAAAGTTGATTTATTTCACTAATTCCATTCAAAAAGTGAAACTTGTATATTATATTCATTCATTACACACAGACTGATATATTTCAAATGTTTATTTCTTTTAATTTTGATGATTATAACTGACAACTAAGGAAAATCCCAAATTCAGTATCTCAGAAAATTAGAATATTACTTAAGACCAATACAAAGAAAGGATTTTTAGAAATCTTGGCCAACTGAAAAGTATGAACATGAAAAGTATGAGCATGTACCGCACTCAATACTTAGTTGGGGCTCCTTTTGCCTGAATTACTGCAGCAATGCGGCGTGGCATGGAGTCGATCAGTCTGTGGCACTGCTCAGGTGTTATGAGAGCCCAGGTTGCTCTGATAGTGGCCTTCAGCTCTTCTGCATTGTTGGGTCTGGCATATCGCATCTTCCTCTTCACAATACCCCATAGATTTTCTATGGGGCTAAGGTCAGGCGAGTTTGCTGGCCAATTAAGAACAGGGATACCATGGTCCTTAAACCAGGTACTGGTAGCTTTGGCACTGTGTGCAGGTGCCAAGTCCTGTTGGAAAATGAAATCTGCATCTCCGTAAAGTTGGTCAGCAGCAGGAAGCATGAAGTGTTCTAAAACTTCCTGGTATACGGCTGTGTTGACCTTGGACTTCAGAAAACACAGTGGACCAACACCAGATGACATGGCACCCCAAACCATCACTGACTGTGGAAACTTTACACTGGACCTCAAGCAATTTGGATTGTGTGCCTCTCCTCTCTTCCTCCAGACTCTGGGACCCTGATTTCCAAAGGAAATGCAAAATTTACTTTCATCAGAGAACATAACTTTGGACCACTCAGCAGCAGTCCAGTCCTTTTTGTCTTTAGCCCAGGCGAGATGCTTCTGACGCTGTGTGTTGTTCAAGAGTGGCTTGACACAAGGAATGCGACAGCTGAAGCCCATGTCTTGCATACGTCTGTGCGTAGTGGTTCTTGAAGCACTGACTCCAGCTGCAGTCCACTCTTTGTGAATCTCCCCCACATTTTTGAATGGGTTTTGTTTCACAATCCTCTCCAGGGTGCGGTTGTCCCTATTGCTTGTACACTTTTTTCTCTTGTACACGCCTCTCTATTAATGTGCTTGGACACAGAGCTCTGTGAACAGCCAGCCTCTTTTGCAATGACCTTTTGTGTCTTGCCCTCCTTGTGCAAGGTGTCAATGGTCATCTTTTGGACAACTGTCAAGTCAGCATTCTTCCCTATGATTGTGTAGCCTACAGAACTAGACTGAGAGACCATTTAAAGGCCTTTGCAGGTGTTTTGAGTTAATTAGCTGATTAGAGTGTGGCACCAGGTGTCTTCAATATTGAACCTTTTCACAATATTCTAATTTTCTGAGATACTGAATTTGGGATTTTCCTTAGTTGTCAGTTATAATCATCAAAATTAAAACATTTGAAATATATCAGTCTGTGTGTAATGAATGAATATAATATGCAAGTTTCACTTTTTGAATGGAATTAGTGAAATAAATCAACTTTTTGACATATACACACACACAATATAAAACTATTTTTTGGCCCTCTATCAGTTAAAAAAAAACTAATCTGCATGCATTTGTTTTGGTAAACATGGTTGTTGACCCTTAATGCTTTACAATAAAATAGAGAGCTATGACAAAATCTGTTGTATAAAATACTTACTCACCTGTTGAGCAATAAAAACGCCATCTCCACGCCGCATTTACAACATTTCAAATCACACAGTTCTCTCTATCTCCGAAAAGCCAAGCCAATCCTGATTCTCGTTTTATTACGAGCTCTGTCACATTCTCTCTTTTTTTTCGCCAGCAGACTGTCCTCTGTTCAGTATTTATTAAAATGGGTGATTTGAGAGGGCGTTCATGTGCAGTCGATAATTCCGTAAATACAGCATTAGTGCGCTCCATCTCAACCTGGTGACAGCTAACCTATTCCACTCCCAAAGTCAAAGTAGCCTGAGCAACTTTTCTTACGGATAGGCCTATGATGAGCCACGCAGGGGCGAGTGACGTATGTATGCAATTTCCCGCGAAAACCATCCCGACAGGTCGAAAATATAAAAACTTATAATAGGCCTACAGTAGTGGATCAGGGTAATACAAAAACATGTTTTGAAAGAAGGATTGATAAAGTATTGACTCATTTAAATGTTAATTTTGAACAAACTTGTCATTTTGGCTTGTGAACCGATATAAAATTTGCTCTAGCCCTTGCTAGTTAGCTAATGTTCTCTGTACTTTTCTCTGCAGAACACTACCTACTGACCTTCACTGCGTTTGGCTGTGTGCCTCTCTACACCCTCGATTTTACACAGAAAGGAGAATTATCTGTCATGACAAGGTTAGTGTTCAAACGTAGGCTGGCCTGTCCCATACAGAAACTATTACCATGCTTAAATCTGTCTTTCATTAAATACCCACGAACCATGGACAATACTTCTATAATCAAGTCTGCAATCTTGTCCTTTACTTAACCACATTTGTAGAACACTGAAGAACAACAGGAGATTATGCAACAGTGACCCTAACCAATTACATGTGTTTACATTGCCTTTTCCTCTTCCTCTGATCACTGCCATCTTCATGCAAGAATTACATGCACATAAATAAAACAAAACGTGTGCTTCATGAATGCTGTAAAAGTAAAGCATGAGAAAAACAACTAATTCTGTTAATATTGACAATGACAAAAGGAGGATACCGAGTGGGTCACAGATGCAGACATAGCACAAATAGTCTCAGAGTAAACATTTCAGACTTGGTTCTATATATTTTACATATACACTATTTACATTTTCTGACAGTTTAATATATTAATTATTTTACTGTTTTGGATTGTTTCTTCTTTTTACCAATTATTTCATACTATATCCCATTTCTTTCTATCTTTGTATTTTACATTTAACACTCCAAGGATCACTAAAGTAATATCTTTATTTAAGCAAATTAAAATTCATTAACTTCAAATGGATCCAGAGGCCAACATGTTAGACACAATTTCTTCTTTCCGCAGCTTCTTTGATCTAGTGGAGGGTATAGAGGACCCAAACGTCTTCATCCCCCCTTCATTCTGTGATTCTGCAGAAATGCTGCCAGCCAAAGAAGGTCTTGTGGCAAGCTCCTTCATCGGTCTTCTGTAAGAGGAGCCATGTGTATGTGTTTGAGTGCATATCTAGCTTAAATTGCAGCATGGACGAACCATTTTTTTTTTTTTTTTTTTTAAGTACGCACATTAAACAATAACATGGCTATGCAAACTATGACTACTGCAAGTTCTTTTTATTCTGATGAAAGCCAAATACAGTCAAACAGGATAAAGCAATTTCCATTCCTATCATAAATGACAGGCAGTCTTCAACTACAAGAAATAAACTAAATGAACCAAATGAAATAACCATATACTGTATATACAACTGAAAAAAAAAATTATGCAGGTTTTTCAAAGATAAACTGTACAATGTCCAGTGCTTCTATAACAGATTCTTCAAAATACTCCAAGAGTCTTTGGGGGGTTTTGAAAGGAAATTGCAATGTTGAGTGCTGGGTTCACATTTCACAGGTTTAGAGTCGAGTCAAACCCAAAGCACCGAGACAGATGGGGCCTTTAGCAGCCAATTTGTGCAGATCTGCTATTTGTACAGGGTGTCGTAGTGGCCCGGTCGGTAGAGAAGGAAAATCTTGGGTTCTCCACCTTCAGGGAAGATGTGGTGATTGACTGTTCCTCCCTCTCCTCGATCCATGTACTCCACCTGGATGCACACGTTTAAAGCCTGAGCCAGAGCTATAATGTGAATGTGATCACTCTCTTTGGACATGGGCTCCACCTCCTGGCCAAAACAGAAGGACATGCTGATTTAAAAATGTTGCAAAGTCATTGAAGAACAGGTTAATCTATAACAGTGGTATCCAATGCTGCTCCTGAAGGGCCAATGTCCTGCTAAATTTAGCTCCAACCTAACACATTTGCCTGGATGTTTCTAATAACCCAGAAGACCTTGATTAGCTGGTTCCAGTGTGTTTAATTAGGATTGGAGCAAAACTCTGCATGATAGTGGCTCTCCACGAGCAGGATTGGACACCACTGATAAGAACTGGATAAAAAATAAATCATATCTACAAGTCACAAATGACTTGTTCAGCGTTACCTGTTGGCAAAACTCTCGAACGGTGCGACCGCCCTCTACGAAGTGCTGGAAGAAGTCTTCCTCTCTTTGCAGGTACCCAGAGGTCACCAGCCGCAGATAGACGACAAGATAATCCGATATGCTCTGCTCATTAAATGAGCCGAGCAGCTCACCTACAGACGGTTGCTTATCACATGCCTCAATCAGGTCCATGAACTGCAGTGAACAAGACAAGAGGAAATTAATTGTGTAAGAAATTCATTTAAGATTATAACTAAACCCAAAGAAAGAAAAGGGCAAACGGGAGTTATGAGATCTCAAACGCTTTACTCATTTTCATACATAATTGTAATGTACATAATTGTACAAATAATTTTAGTTAGTTGAAATAAAGCTGAAATAATATATTAGATGACATACTAATTTAAAACAAATACGTGATAAGACACTATAGAGTGTGAGGTCATTTTTTTAAAAATTTAAAATTAAAGAATAAATTGAAAATGTAAAATTTTTTGAATCTACTACACTTTCCTGCTACATTCTTTTAATTCAGCTAAGAGGTCATGTCGTGAGGTATTGATTCTTTGGTCACACGTCTTCACGTGATTTGAAATCACAGGTCAGAGTTCACCAAATTTGATCTTTAAAAATGCATCTAAATGCGAAGAACTTCTTCACATGAGCTTGCTTTCCAGTCTCAATGCATATGAATGGAAGTCAATGGAACAAAAAGTGTAGTGTGACCATCCCTTTAGAAATGTAGCTTTGGCAATTAACAACATTATAATAAGCTGAAGTACTAAAATTACAAAAACTGAAATAAAAATGAATTAAAGCTAAACATAATTATTTAATAAAAACCAATAAAAATAAAAGCAACAAAATAACTACAATTAAAATAAACCTGATATATAAAAAATATAAGCTAATTCAAAATATTAAAAGGCACAATATGTAAGATTTATGGATTAAAATATCCAAAAACCACTAGAACAATTTTATATATTTTGTTGACTTGTGTACTTACATTATCCCAGATGTTTCCATGAATGTTTAGATCCAGAGAAATAAGCCATTTTAACCAGGACACGGACCATGTCCGTGCGTCGCCTATCAATTACATCATTCCCGCATTATCCTCGATTTGCGGTTTTATTTTTGTAGAAACCATGGAAACACCAAAGACGCTTTAATATATTATGTGTTTTATTAGACAGGTGAGCAACTGTTTGGATACATTAATCGACAGAAAACTAATCATGTTATATACTCAACATAGTAAGTCTTATTGCTTAAATATCGTTTTCTTGATTTACAGCGAGTACCATGTTTTACCATGCCTAATATCAATCTAGCTTACTGCAGTGTGTGACAAGTGTCTCATGGCAGCTGCCTAGTGAATGCACAAAGTGGCACTATAACAACTTTTAACACTCAAATGTATCTAATATGATAAAACATATAAGCGCTGCGTTACCCAACATAATAGAAGCTCCGCTGCTCTCGAGTGGTGTGTTGCGCTCGTCTCTCACTAGCAATCGCTCCAGCGGCCTCATTCTGCTCTAACGGCTTTCAGCCACACCCTGCTTCATACTACAGTAAGGTTAATAAATCTTTAATACATTAGCTCATCGATGAATATGATTTTTGCCCGAGTCCTGTCAAATTCTTAGACGTGAAGACAACACCTCCCATGATTCCGCAAGATCAAGGCGGCATCAAGCTACGCCTTTGTTTTGAATAAGCGACCTCTAGTGGCGAAAAATTACATATTGTGCCTTTAATAAATAATATAAATAGTATATTAAAAAAATAGATTTAAAATAAACATTCTTCCACAGACTTACTGTGTTGTGAAAATCTTCAATGGTGAATTCTGTGAAACCTTGGCTCACCAGATCCAGTTTACTCTGGGCAGCAATAGCCTTGAACCTGCCAAGTGAACAGAACCAAACAAGAGTCTTAGGGTGCGTTCACACTTGCAGTTCGGTTCGTTTGGTTCATTTGGTCCGGACCAAAGAAGAAAAACAAACATTTAGTCCTGGTCCGATTAGCGTTCAGATTGGCAATTTCACCGAACCAAAAGATACCGAACCTTAAGGCATAGGGATACATTCACAACGTGATTGGTCGGATTTTATGACGTATTGCCTATTTTGAGACGGAACTTACCGAACATCCAAAACAATGCTGCTGTGTGCTGAGGTAAATGCGCTCGTTGTGTGTGCGTAGCGGTGCGTAGCCTGCATGTGATGGTATTTTGGCCAGCTGGGAACTCGTGAAGAGCTTAAATGTGTAAAGGAGTCAAAACAGCGGCGGGAATCCATCCGTCACACACAAACGATCTGCTGCGTGGAGACGCGCGTCTGATGCCTGTGATGGGCAAACTCATGACTATGACAGGAAAAACGACATGCGTGTGGATTCTGTCCTTTTTAGGGTCTCGCCTTCCTGTTTTTGGTTCGTTTACATGTCTTTGGTCCGTGTTGCGTTCATATATCATTCGAACCGCACCAGAGTTCGTTTGGAAGCGGACCGAGACCCATCTTTTCAGCGGTCTCGGTCCGCTTGTTTGGTGCGCACCAGGGTTCGGATGGCAGCGTTCACATATGTTCAAATGAACCGCACTGAACGAGCAATCGCACCAGGGTTCGTTTTAATCAAACCAAACATGACAAGTGTGAATGCACCCTTAGAGGAGATACTTGAGACCATTATCTTCTCCTCATACTTTCATGGAAATTATCTTATCAGGCTTGACACAACAAGTGGTTTGTCTGTCCACACTGAAAGTGAAAACTCTGCATGATGTGACAATCACTGCCACTTAGAACATATTTCATGTTCAACTCTTTCCCCGCCAGCGGTTTTTTATTTTATTTTTTTAAGAAAGTTGGCCGTTCCCCACCAGTGTTTTTGATCATTTTCACAATTTCATGGCCCCCAGAATATTATGTTGTATGAATATCTGAACATGTAATATATCAAAAGAAAGAACAGATCCTCTGCTTTTAAACAAACAAACAAAAAAACGTTTTATTCTAGCTTCATGCATTCTTTTACTTGAATGTGGGCAAGTTTAATAAAAAAGCAAAATTGAGCAAAAAGCTTCAAAAGAAAATCATTTCTGACAAAGACTACATCTGGATCAGATTCAGAATGATGATCAAAACATATATGGAGTAGACTGAGTCCAAGACCACCAAAGTTGGGTCAACATTTCATTCAGTACCATTACTCAGTTGATCTATATGCTGTTTAATGTTGGTGATAGCGTTATTTTACACATGCATATGATTACATATGATATCGCAGGTTTCTGCATCATCTTCACATGCGTTTTGATCAGGAGGGTTTGATAGCACCCCCTAGCGTATTACAGTGAAAACATGGAAAGATGAAAAATCTCGTCAATGGCGGGGAAGCGTTTTCTCGAGTTAATATCTAGCTTTGTGGAGTGGAAATCATTTATTCAGCTAACTGAATAAATGATGTTCACTTGAATGTAGGCTGGCAAGTTGTTACCTATGTAATTCTTTGCTGTCTTCAAGTAAAGACTCCAGATGTGAGAAACCAAAGGCTCTGTAGAAACAGTTCCCATCTGGCCGTGTTTTGCGTATAGATGAGTACTTCTTCTGTAAGTCCTGTTGAAGAAACAGTTTAACATAATTTTAACATTATATACTCTCTTAGCTCGAGGGTACGTTACTAGATAACCAAGATAAAAGACAAAGATAACTGCATAATAATAATTTATGCATAACTTTCCATGAGCATTCATTCTCTATTGAAAAGGTTCACTTACTCTTATCTTTTGCTGGTAAATGGTGTCATCATCAGCATACTCTCGCTTAAGGACAGACAAGTCCTGTCTTTCTGACACCAGAGGAATACTGGTTGCTATCTACAATGACATTCAGGATGGGTTAAAGAGTGAATCTTGCAATTTTTCTTAATGAGCAACATGTGCATACATATATGGGTCAATGACGTGACGGGTCATTATTTTGTCCCTAATAGGCCCTAATAATAATAAAAAACAAAGAAATGACACCCAAAGTATGTAAGATAGTACAACTAGATCTCTTTTATTGAATCCAAAAGGTTTTAATTATATTTTGCTACATATAAAACAGTGGTCTCAAACTCAATTCCTGGAGGACCACCGCTCTGCACAGCTTTAACCACCTCCAGCTCACACCTAGGGATGTGCCAAAGGAAGCTTTTGAAGCAGTGAGGCTTTTACGACAAACTACATCAACGCTTCGAAGCTTTTGAAACAGTGCTCTACTTCGCCATCTGGTGGTCAATAAAAATTCCTACACTACCTGTGTCATTCAGTTTAGTTCATTGGGATGTCATTGTATTTATTTGTATATTTATTAATCATATATGCCAGAAAGATGGTGGTGCATGTGTGTGTAGCGAAATTTCATTGCATTTTGCACAATACAATGAAAATAAAGACTTTGTTTTTTTCTCGCATCAAACTTGTATCTTTTCACTTTCTAAACAGATTGTTTAAAACGCCAATAAATTAGGTCTGTGATTTTTTCATTGCACCATTTTTTGTGTGTTCCTTACAAAACAACACAAACATGTGCATTTGTGTTTTTTTGTTTAACAATGTGCAAATCATTTGCAATTTCATATTTTTATTTAAGAATATTATTTGTTTGACTGTGCTGGAGCTTAAGCGGCTCCTTTTTTACTAATCACGTCACCAGCTTTAGAAAATATTTGTTCGTTTGAGCCCGGCGTGACGTGTCAGTGAGATAACAAAGCTTCATTTCCACAGGTCACGTGACAGCCTCATTTCAAGCAATGCTCCGGAACACTGTTTCGGAGCACTAGCGCGTCGAAAACTCAAGACGTGTGTCGACACTGGGTGTCAAACTACCCATCCCTACTCACACCTGCTTAGAAGTTTCTACTAGTAATTCTGAAGACCTTGATTAGCTGGATCAGGTGTGTTTGAGTAATGCATTAATTTTTATTTTTATTTATCAAAGTTTTATCTAAGTTTTATTGTTCTTTTATTAATGTTGCTGCACTTTGTAAAGCACTTTGTGATTTATATCTGTGAAAGGTGCTATATAAATAAAAGTTTATTATTTATTTAGTAGGGTTGGAGCAAAACTGTGCAGAGCTGTGGCCCTCCAGGAATTGAGTTTGAGACCAATGATATAAAAGGTATTTAAAAGATTTTGAAGTGTAAAAGGGTCATTCGGTTTAACAGTCCAAAGGCCAATACAGCCAATTCATTTGTGATTAAAATATATTAAAATGTAACAACTATTTAAAAAATTCATGTTTTCACTTGCTCATACGCATGTCCTGAACCATCAGGTCATTCAGTACAACTGCTATAAAACATGGAAAATGTAGTTTCAATTTTTGATTGTCCCTTTGTTAGCTTTGTCCTAGTTAGATATCATCCTGTTAGCATTGTTTGAAAATATTGTCATTCGGTATAACCAAGTGTCATCCGGTTATTTTGGTTAAACCGAATGACTTTTTTTTTTATCTTGTAAAAAAAAATGACAAAAGCAGTGTTAATTGATTATAAAAAACACAATCTCATTGTTAACACTTAATAAAAATTCAAAATGAATGATATCTCCATTATGTTTTGGTTTTTTTTACACTTTTAAAACCTTATTCATCAATGACCTATACATGTATAGGGACTAAAATGGCAGAAATAACCACACCTTTTTCTAAACAATGAATTTCCATGAGTCTTTCTGTCATTCAAGATTACTGGATAATAATTTCTCTTTAAATAAACAAATAGATAATAATAACATTTTATAAAGACTGAAATTAGACCTAACCTAACCGAAAAACATATTTTCTGCATTTCTATGATCGTAGGAACCCTGGATCCTCATTAAACTGTCTCAAGTACGTCACACATTTTGCTTGATTTTAATCAGCATTACTTTTGTATCACTGAAATACCATTTTTATAAATATTTTACAGTAGTTTTTATTTTTATATTTTTATTTAAATTTGAGTTAAAACTGGTATTTCTGTTATGTGTTTTTGCCATTTTAATCATTTTAAAATGTCTTTATAGATTAGATTTTTTTTTTTTCAGTTATAATTATTTTAGCACATCAAGTAAAACTAAATTAAAATGAGAAATATTCCTTGGCAACTACCTAATTTTAATACATTTCTTTCAACTGTACCAAAGCAAAATCAGCAAAATCATGACCTGTTGAGGGCTTTGCAGAAAGACCTTAAACTGTAGAGGACTTATGCGCAATATAAAGCATCACATGACATTACAAATGAATGAGTAAATAGCTCAACGGTTACCTCTTGCTGAATCTTATCTTGCTGTGCAATAATGGCTTCATCATATGCAAGACAATTCAGCCCTGTCAAAGAACAAACACAATTTATTGCAGAATATTGACGAATCTGCCTATTACTTGACAAGTGTCAAAAATCATACTTCTTTCCCCTACATGGTCAGAATGAACACACGTTAGTATTGCCGTTTCTGCGCGTGTAAAGGTATTTCTACCTTTTGTTTCCGCAGGGCATTTACTATAAACGCTTGTGTGACACACGGGGAAGCATTTTCGTTAACCATTTATATTGAGCTAGTAATCGTATACAGCATGATATAATGATTTGGACACAAAAACAAGTGCTTTAAAACATAAACAATGAAGTCTCAGCTATTGTTATTAGCAGGTTAGCAAAGCGCTCGTTGCTCCTCCCTCAGCTCCTGTTCTTCACACAGATCGAAATACAGGCGACTTGTGCGAACCGATTTAAACAGACGCTGGTTCTGGCCATACAGCAGTAAAGTATTTCTCACCATCAGCCTCTTTTTGAGGGATATCCTGCTGTTGCTCCTCCGCCATGTTCCTGCTGAACAGTCATTTCCGGTCACCTGATTGATTGGAACCGCTGGAGATGAACCTACTTCCGGTTGAGATTCTTCACTTTCTACCTAAACGCACTACAATTGTTTTACACGTGTATAAATGTTTGACTTTTTAAAAGTGTATTGAACTGAGTTTTCCCATAAAAGCTGGTGGAAAGTATACATTTTTACCTTATTACTAGTAATAAAGAACAACGTTTTTTCTTTATTATTTTTCACGAACGAGGCAAGGCACCAGTGACAAGCTTTTATAAGAAGATTCATTTTCTGTGTGTTATCTTAAAAAAAATAATAGATAACTCTAAAATAAATACATTATATCATTATTTTTAAATTTTTATGAAATAAAGGCTAAATGGTCTACCCACGTTTGTTTGTTTGTAAAAGTCAACATATATTTTTATAAAAGGTCAGTGACAATGATATAATGTGCCATGTGGTACTTAGTTCAGTTAATGGCTGATTACCTTAATTAGGAGAAAATTAAAAATGAGCAAACCATAGGATTTAAAACCACAATGTTTCTTGAATATCTGATTATTTTTTTCATAACTGAGAGAGATACGTTTGTCACCATATTTTGAGATCTAGAATATTTGATATGATTCAGTAAGTTTGTTGCAGGATTCCAAGATGAATCTTATACAAGTTGTACAAGCCTTTCAGAGTCATTGACTTAACCCTCTACAGCACAGCGTTGCGCTCAGGCAACAGAAGGTTTTCTTAAGCCCTATGTTTAGTACATTTTTCTTTAAATGATTACAACCAATTAGAAAGGTCGAGAAAGTACCAAAGAACAGTCCAGTAAGGTGTTGGAGTCAATATCAAGCACCATTTAAAGGTGGGACGTCCTGTTCTGACACATGGTCACAGGAGCTCATGGTGTGAGAAGGCAATATTATTTGCTTTAGTAATCTTATTTAAAATGACATGAACTGTACATAAATATGTGTGTGTGTGTATGAAGGTGTAGAGAAGACTTTTGTCAGGTTTTATGAAGTTTTTTTTATTTTGCATGTTAAGAAATTCAGTTTCTCTCTTTGTTGCCTCAGGGCAACGTTGTGCGATAAGGGGTACTTTTCGAGGAGGTTTTGGGCAATACCTCACATTGGCAACAATGTATTATAAGAAGGGAATATGCAGGAAGGGTGTGCAGGAACACCCAAAGTGATGTGAAAAAATTGTAACACACCACTATGTCACAGCAGAGAAGAACTGCTTTTTGAAGTTTCGTACGGAGTGAAATCTTATTACATGAAGTACATTATATGGTATGACACACTACATGATACAGACCTATGCATGTATCAAACTCAATATATCAATGTCTTTCAAGTGTTTTTCCCTTTTTACTTAGTTTTTTTTTTATTTTGATGATAACTTTCTCTATGACTCTGTACCATTGTCGCACAATTTTTTTTTTTTTATCAATAAAATGTTCCCAAATGAACCAAAAAATGATGTGGAATATTTTTTTTTCATGTGCCATCAACATGTGTCCAGTAGAGAGTTAAGTTAATTAATTGAATTGTCTACCATATCATATAAGATTTAAAAAGACATTAAAATGCAAACCTGTCATGCAACAGGTTATTGCAATGCATTATATCTTGCTTTATTCCAGTAGCCTATTGTCCCCCCCCAAAAAAAAAAACGAGACAGAATTTAAGATTTAAATAATGGTTTATTTTGAATGTAACAGTTTCAGGTAATTAAGAAACACCCATGATTATATGTTATTATTACATAGTTGGTAACAGGGAGCAGACGCTCGGTGTAAAGAAGACCAGAGTGTTTGGAGGAAAGTAACCAGTCGCATGGAGAGGTAGCTGGGTGGCTCAAAGGAGTGGAATTGATCTGCTGTAAGTCGGAGGTCTGTGTGATGGTGGTCCCAATGTGTTAAAAGCAATAAAACCAGACAAACTGCTTTCAGTCAATGACAGATTGATCATTCAGATGCAGCGGAGTCCCTCTTTTTATAGTTTTCCAGGTTGGCCAGAACCCACCCAGCTGGTCCCAGGATGGCAAAAGAAAACATGGCCAGACCAACTGTTGTCTCCTGTAAAAACAGACACAAGACGCAAAAAACTGTTAGGTAACCATGTAATATATGTATATAGTGTGAATGCAACATAATAACCACTTAAAGTCACCATGAAATGAAAACTGATGACAGCTATATTTTAAAGGAAATTGCAGTATGATATTTTTTTTCATGCCCTTGTAATCGCTAATCAAAATATCTTCCCCTTCCTCTTGCAACAGCATCGTGTTTACTGTCGCTCACATGAGATCACAGCAATGGCGAACCCCAACGATGCAGTCAAACGCCAATAGACAAAACCCTGCTCTCCAGTTTTCTTGTTTGAGACTTGGATATGTGTCACAATAGTAAGGAAAAAATACTATTGCAAGTTCTGTTTACATCAGTAGCAGAAGTACTGGTATCGGTGATACTGCCTTCGTTCACATGGTGCGTTCAAGTCCTTCTGGGAAGTTCGTATTTACGAGGTGGGAAGTCGTGTGTACGACGGTAGGTGCGTTCAAGTATGATGGCGGTGTGCCTTCTCTTAATTAATTACACAAAATAACACTTCTACTTTTTGATAATGTAGAGCAAAGAATGGTTGTATGTTGCTTTTTTATGTTTTTAATTAATTTATGAAGCCATTGTAAACTTTGTTACATATTACATTTTTATATATTATGATGCTATCGTATTTTTTGCTGGGAATCAGCTTCGTTGTAAATAGAAAAGCCTGACAATGTCACTGCTAAATACCCAAATATTGTGGTATTTAGCCATGTTTCTCACTGACACGCCCCCAACTCGTACAGATCGGGGCTTAAAGGAAATTCCGAGCTTCCCACTCGTATTTACGAC
This sequence comes from Anabarilius grahami, assembly GCA_003731715.1. Lineage (NCBI taxonomy): Eukaryota > Metazoa > Chordata > Actinopteri > Cypriniformes > Xenocyprididae > Anabarilius > Anabarilius grahami. Next base: position 1,845,714 of record RJVU01033627.1, read on the forward strand.
ATTGTGGTGGCGTTTATGTTTATGTAAATACGATCTTTCCGACATGACTTACCAACAGTACTTAGTAAAGAGATGCCATTGAGCAAACATTTAAAATATACTGTATTTATGCTGTTTATACATTTCGATATGACACTATACAATAAAAAAAAATATATAATTATATTTAAGATTTTAATGTTAGGTGTGATTAATCACGATAAATAACAAATGTGTGAATATCTCATTTCTTTTTAAATCAATTGACAGTAATTATACATTTATAAAACGGAAACGTACACAAACGGATGGAAGTACAACATATAAAAAATGTTGAGATTCAGTTCACCATCTATCGTCTGTCAGCACTACGACCTTCTGAATATCCGAAATAGGTTTTGGGTGCCGTTTCAACCACAAACCACATCAGTCCAAATCTAATCTAATCTAATGCAAATCGTGTGAATTAAAGCTCAAACTAAACTGAATTGTTTATGATTTTTATGTATGTTTCCTATGATCACTGAGTCTAAAGCTGAATGCCAAGGAGGTCATGGCCTGCCCTTCACGAGCTGCAAAGGAAACAACCAGCTCTCTACAGATACTCACAGCGGGCCCCAGCGCATCCTTAGCAGGGCGCGAGGCGATGTTGGCTCGCTGGGTGATGGTTGATCCCCGCAGAACCGGAGCGGTGCGGATCCGAGCAATGCCCCGCAGAAATCCAGACATCTTGCTGCTCTAAAATCGAGTATGTAATGAACAGGAACAGGAAGAGGAAGATGGCACCGGAACGTGCGACAACACTGCAGCAAGCGCTCATGGGAAACATCCGTATGCGTGTGGGAGTTGTAGTTTTTTTGTGCATAACCCATTTCTAGTTTAGACTGTTAAAAATAAACAGTCTTGCACCGTCACTAGTTACACATTATTAAGATTATTCATTACATTTGTGTAGTTATGTAACAGTGACACTGTTACTTCATGGTGACAGTTAAATGGTCACTAAACAATCTTCTTTTAACCTCTTACATAATCGCCTGGCTTTGTATGAACTAATGAACCTAGCAGAACATGTGCCAGTTGACAGATCCTTGTGTGCATACTATGACAATATATTATTTAGTGTTAAATTATTCAGAACTAAGGCAACATGTCACCAAAATTCAAGGGCCTACGACAAATAGGCAAATGGGGGCAGTCGTGGCCTAATGGATAGAGAGTCGGACTTGTAACCCAAAGGTCATGGGTTCGAATCTCAGGTCCGGCAGGGATTGTCGGTGAGGGGAGTGAATGTCCAGCGCTCTCCCCACCCTCAATACCTCGACTGAGGTGAGACCCTTGAGCAAGGCACCGTACCCCCAACTGCTCCCCGGGCGCCGCAGCAATGGCTGCCCACTGCTCCGGGTGTGTGTTCACGGTGTGTGTGTTCACTGCTGTGTGTGTGCACTTGGATGGGTTAAATGCAGAGCACAAATTCCGAGTATGGGTCACCATACTTGGCCACATGTCACTTCACTTCACTTCTTCACTTCAAATTTGAAATAAGAAAGCCTACTGGACACATAATGACCATGGGAGACTCTCACAGTGGTGGCCTCCATTTTATTTTTGAATAGTAGTCTGTCATTTTCATTTAATTTATTTTTATTTTTGATTTAATTTTCAAGTTGTTTTGTACCCGTGTCATAAAAATGAACATGTCTTAATATTATAATTTTCGAGGTTTTTACACTGGTTAATGTTTCAGGTATAGGTTTATGTCTGGACACTGATTTCTATATAGGCATATACCTTGACATAGTCTTACCTAGAAAACGTTTTTTATACAATTCCACCATACTGACTAGGATAAAGGATACAGTTTGTTTAACACACATTGATCCTTTTTGTGAACACATGGTCTTATATGCAAAGGTGCCACTGTTTGTTGTAAGTTAACCAGACAGTTGATGGTTGCCATTAACTTCCATAGTATATTTTTTTCCAACTATGGAAGTCGATGGCCTCTTCAACATTCTTCAAAATATCTTCTTTTGTGTTCAGCATAACGCCTGTTTCACACTGCAAGCGTTTGTACAGCGTCACAGCAGCGGCTCCAAGCTACATATAAAGTGAGCATTTCTTTACAAAGACAGCTATAAATTAGTTTTTATAAGTTGGTCATTTATAAACTTGAGTCTTGAAAGTTTGTTAACATGGGGAGGTGTACAACATTCTCATATAAACGTAAATAAATAAATAAAAATTAATAAATAAATAAAAGCCTTGTGTCATCCATCGCTGCACACGAATGAGGTAAGCTTTGTGTTTTACATCATCTGCCGCGTGCACATGTTTACAAGACAGCAAACTCAGCGAAAAAATCCAGCAAACTCGGGTTTGATTTGGGTATGCTGCAGCCTATACATCTCTCAAAGTCAAAAGTCAAAGTCTGCTTTATTGTCAATTCTACCACATGTACAGTACATACATACAGAGAATCGAAATTGCGTTACTCTCAGACCCCCGGTGCATACAGATAACACTAATAGTAGAGCTTAAGAATCTAGATCAATATAAAATATAAGATATAATTATACAAGATCAATATAAGATATAAGATATAACTATACAATAAGGGGATGTAAAAAAATATATAAAAATAAATAAATAAAGTTAAATAGAGCAGCTCAAGGCACATGGCAGATAGAGTGCAAACCAGTGAACAAACTGTGCAGATAAAGATTGGCTTATTCATTCTGATTAAAGTGACAAAAGGGCTCAAGAGCAGTTATTATATTTAAATAATAAAGTATACAAAGTGACTGGTGCATGTC
>RJVU01033627.1:1866353-1878098 GCA_003731715.1 Anabarilius grahami
TTCCTTCATAGCTATAGTTATGTATATTCTCATCTGTGTTGTATTCTTTAATAATTGCACTGTCCATGGAGCGGACCTGACTCTCATTTCACTGCTGGTTATATATGCTCTATATAATTGTGCATGTGACAAATAAAACTCTTGAATCTTGAATCTTGAATCTTGATATAGGTTTCCATCTGCTGAAGAGTTTGGGGTCGTCTTTGACCTATTTTTCATTTAATGATGTGCCAAATGTTCTCTATAAGTAAAAGATCTGGACTGCAGGCAGGCCAATTCAGCACCCGGACTCTTCTATGACAAAGCCATACTGTTGTAATAGCTGCAGTATGTGGTTTTGCATTGTCCTGCTGAAATACACAAGGCCTTCCCTGAAATAGACATCATCTGGAGGGGAGCATATGTTGCTCTAAAACTTCCTTCCAAATCATGCAAGGGACACGACGGCTCCATGTCCACAGGACACGACGGCACTTCTGGACCTTGTTCACATATGGCTTCCTTTTCCCATGATAGAGCTTTAGTTGGCATCTGCAGATGGCATGGCAGATTGTGTTTACCGACAGTGGTTTCTGGAAGTATTCCTGGGCCCATTTAGTAATGTCATTGACACAATCATGCCGATGAGTGATGCAGTGTCGTCTGAGGGGCCCGAAGACCACGGGCGTCCAATAAAGGTCTTCGGCCTTGTCCCTTACGCACAGAGATTTCTCCAGTTTCTCTGAATCTTTTGACGATGTTATGCATTGTAGATGATGAAATTTGCAAAGCCTTTGCAATTTGACGTTGAGGAACATTGTTTTTAATTTTTTACGTACTCTTTCACAGCTCTGCCCATCTTTACTTCTGAGAGACTCTCTAAGACATCCCTTTTATAGCTAATCAGTTACAGACCTGATATCAATTAACTTAATTAGTTGCTATATGTTCTCCCAGCTGAATCTTTTCAAAATGTATTGCTTTTTCAGCCATTTGTTGCCCCGTGCCAACTTTTTTGAGACCTGTAGCAGGCATCAAATTTGAAATGAGCTCATTTAGTGGATAAAAGTATAAAATTTCTCCGTTTTAAACCTTTGTTATGTTTTATATGTTGTATTGTGAATAAAATAATGGCTCATGTGATCTGAAAGTAATGTTACAAAAGATTTTAATTTCAAATAAATGCTGTTCTTTTGAACTTTCTATTCAAAGGATCCTATGAAATTTACGGTTTACACAGAAATATAGTTTGTTTAGTAGAAACTGCCATGAGCAGAAGACTCACCATGAGTAGAGGAAGGACACATAGAAAGGCAGAGAGACAGCCAGTGTGAGCCAGCGCCAGTCTCTGATGCTGTAAGCGACGGCTGCCAGGATCAGCTGGCCTGTTGTGTAGCAGTAGCCTGTTCCTGTGCCCACCACCGTCCGCACACGCGTAGGGATCCATTCAACAACTTAGGAAAAGCCACAATGACACTTCATGCTTTTCTCCTCTAGATGTCGCCAAATACAATGTAAATCAAATGCATTGCATAGATGCTAACCTCGAATCTACAGCTGTAATTCACCATACTCACTTAGAGAGAAGGAGTTGAGCACCACACCAGACAGGGCCATGCCGCAGCAGACACGGAAAAGGCAAAACATGGTGAAGGAGGTGGAGAAGGCAGCACATGTTCCTCCAACCGCCATCATCAAGTTAGAAATCAGCAGTAAAATACGCCGGCCAAACCTGCACCAGTAAAGGGGAATTTATTTAGTGTGCTACCTGCTTTTCAGGAGTTTATTATTATATTGTTGTTGCTGTTGTATTTAACTGTAACAACCTGTCAGAAAGTCCCCCAAAAAGCACTGCTCCCACAAGGACGCCTCCCATGTAGGTAGTTTGACTCATTTGCTTTAGGGCACGGTGGTCACAAACCAAGTCCCACTAAAAGAATCAACATTTTATTTAAAAGCACATAGGAAAAACATACTACTTTCCTGTCTTTGCTTATAGCGTGGTGAACAGGCAGAGGTCATACAGTGACCAAAAAAAGTGTTTGAACACACAAGGCTTACTTACAAATATATGATTTTTATTGAATTTTTGTATTTTTCTGGTAACACTTTACAATAAGGTCTCATTTGTTAATGCATTAGCTAACAAGAACTAACAATGAACAACAAGTTTTATAGCAATTTAATAAAAATATTGTTCATTGTTTGTTTATGTTAGCTTATAGTACATTAAGTAATATTAACACACACAACTTTTGATTTTAAAAATGTATTATTAAATTAATAATTACATATTTAAATGAACATTTATGTCACCGTGAAAGCAAACTGTTTGCTTATAGTAATAACAATGGAAAGACATTTACCACTTACCTCAGTAATAATAGTCGTGCTCATTTCTGTAATGTTGTAGTACCATCCATCCTCACACCTCTGCATCTCTATCTCTTCCACACCCTCTTCCCATAGGCTCTCTGAACTATTGCTGTTTAGGAGCTGCCACTGAGGATGTGTGTAGCGTCTGCAGCGTTCCGGTTTGCCGTTCTGGCCCAGGGGCACCGTTGCCCGCAGCACATCCCCCACGGAGGACATTGAGAGGTTGGAGTGGGGGGCACAGTGGTGCGGCGGCACAGCGGCCACAAAATTTTGCAGCAGGTTATGGCTGGCCATCATCAGGATGGGCATACTCAACAGGGTGACATGCAGGATCTGGAAGCGTCCAGTGCTGCCCACCTGCTCCAGCAGGTCAGAAAAGGCCATGGCTCAGATGTCCACAACAACAGGGAATGTCGCAACTCACGTGAGAATACAGTTTATAACCCAATGTTCTGCCAAGTGGCTTGTAAAATATATCTGTGGGAATATAGTGTAAAGATAAGGTATGTTGGTCAAAAGACCTTATAGAAAATTCAGCTATGAAATAGGACATGCACTGCATTTATCATAATAGAATTACATTGCAACATAACATTTAAATACAATAATTTAGCAGATGTGTTTATCCAAATAATTAAAAGCACAAGTGTAGATATTATAGAGATGCCAACATATTCTGCTAATATTAGCATATACACTGTATATGTACATATATATATATATATAAAAAGTTGTCAAAGTTGTTTACTTAGTTTTACAAAACAAATTCTATTTCAGACTTTCTACCTTAAAATTTCATGTTTAATTCAATGTGTTACTTTTTGTTTTGCTGTAATTAATTGTTACAAGCAATTTGAGTGAAAATTGTCTCTACACCAAATTTTTCAGCAATAATAAAAGCAATACAAAAAAAAATAAGATAAATAAAAATACACTAAACAGATGAGCATAAAAAACAAGTGCGCACGGACCTGTTGTGACTTGAAGAATGTCCTGAACTTTCTCCCTAGAAATCAAATGGAACTAGAAAGTGATTCTGAATAGGAGAAATACTTAGAGAAACTGTTATGTGTTGTTGTATAATCAGCTCTTAAATTCCTCAGGCTTTCGGGTGGAAATGCACCAGAAGTTTGCTCTGGATTAGAAGGTTCACGTTTAAACCGCTTGTGGCACGAACAGACTTTTCCATGAGGTGCAGGAAGAGATGCCTCATCTAGACTGAAGTTGTTGAGCTCCTTCTGGAATCCCTTGGCTCTTACCTGCTGTGTCCTAAAGCTGGTCCAGTGTCCGAGCCAGTGGGGTGTTACTGTGAGGATCAGAGAACAACTCGGGGTAGATTAGTGTGTGGGAGTTCATGTCTCATTATGAATGTGAAAGGGGGAGGGGATTATGGGTAAATTAATGATTTTAAGGCATAATAACTCTGTGCTTAGCTAAACATAGGCAGAACGTTCTGTCTACTTGAGCAATTATGAGTGAGACAGAACAGATAAGACAAAGTAGAAGAGTAACCAAAGATATTCAGCCATAGACAGGTTCCTGTATGTCTTCTGACTCTCAAAGTTCAAAATTTACCCCATAAAGACACACACACACACACACACCTACAGTTTAGGTTATACATGTTCAGTCTAATGCAAGGCCGTAAACCTCTTGAAAGAAACTCACTTGAAAGAATAAGTTAGTTCTGAAAAAATTATTTCAATGATATCAGTTTTATTGGGATGTCATCATTGTATGTGATCAGGGTTTTCAAACTTTTTAATGCTTTAACATTTAAGGACTCCCTTGTGATGAAGCTCCTTCAAGGCAGATATATATTTTTATAGACCCATTTAAACTGTGGGACAAAAATGAGTGTAATAAGACAACATAATCTCTGCAAAATTATGTAATTTGATTTTATGAATGATCATGTGACAGACTAGAGTAAAATGGCTGCTAAAATTCAGCTTTGCCATCACAGGAATAGATTACATCTTAAAATATATTAAAAACAGTTGCTTTGAATTGTAATAACATTTCACAATATTCCTTTTTACTGTATTTTTTGTTCAAATAAATAAAAAATGGTAATGTATATAATAATTAACAACAATAATTAATTAAACAAATAAGTCAAAATGTTTGACAAAAAAGTCAAACATTGTTTAATATTTCTACAACCTGATTTCCAGAAAAGTTGGTACGTTTTTTAAAAATTTGAATAAAATGAAAACTAAAAGACTTTCAAATCACATGAGCCAATATTTTATTCAGAATAGAACATAGATAACATATTAAATGTTTAAACTGAGAAATGTTAAAATTTTATGCACAAAATGTGCCCATTTCAAATTTGATGCCTGCTACAGGTCTCAAAAAAATTTGACACGGGGGCAACAAATGGCTGAAAAAGCAAGACATTTTGAAAAGATTCAGCTGGGAGAACATCTAGCAATTAATTAAGTTATCAGGTCTGTAACTGATTAGCTATAAAAGGCATGTCTTAGAGAGGCAGAGTCTCTCAGAAGTAAAGATGGGCAGAGCTGTGAAAGAGTGCGTAAAAAGATAATACTTTAAAAACAATGTTCCTCAATGTCAAATTGCAAAGGCTTTGCAAATCTCATCATCTACAATGCATAACATCATCAAAAGATTCAGAGAGCCTGGAGAAATCTCTGTGTGTAAGGGACAAGCCCGAAGACCTTTATTGGATGCCCGTGGTCTTCGGGCCCTCAGACGACACTGCATCACTCATCGACATGATTGTTTCAATGACATTACTAAATGGGCCCAGGAATACTTCCAGAAACCACTGTCGGTAAACACAATCCGCCGTGCCATCTGCAGATGCCAACTAAAGCTCTATCATGCAAAAAGGAAGCCATATGTGAACATGGTCCAGAACCGCCGTCGTGTCCTGTGGGCCAAGGCTCATTTAAAATGGACTGTTTCAAAGTGGAAAAGTGTTCTATGGTCAGACGAGTCCAAATTTGACATTCTTGTTGGAAATCACGGACGCCGTGTCCTCCGGGCTAAAGAGGAGGGAGACCTTCCAGCGTGTCATCAGCATTCAGTTTAAAAGCCAGCATCTCTGATGGTATGGGAGTGCATAAGTGCATACGGTATGAGCAGCTTGCATGTTTTAGAAGGCACTATGAATGCTGAGAGGTATATAAAGGTTTTAGAGCAACATTAAATGAGAAATACAACAAAGACAACCACAAACTCTTCAGCAGATGGAAACCAATATCAGGCAAGAATGGGACCAAATTCCAACACCAAAACTCCAGAAACTCATAACCTCGATGCTCAGACGTCTTCAAACTGTTTTGAAAAGAAGAGGAGATGCTACACCATGGTAAACATGCCCCCATCCCAACTATTTTGAGACCTGTAGCAGGCATCAAATTTGAAATGAGCTCATTTTATGCATAAAATTGTAAACATTTCTCAGTTTAAACATTTGTTATGTTCTATTGTGAATAAAATATTGGCCCATGTGATTTGAAAGTCTTCAAGTTTTCATTTTATTCAATTTTTAAAAACGTCCAAACTTTTCCGGAATGCGGGTTGCATATAAGAGAAACATTTTTAATTCAATTTAAATTCATTTGTTTTCCACTTTTAATAACAAATATTGTTCCAAAACAGCATAAATAGTGCTCTAACTAGTGAGCAAGCTACAGGTAACAATGGCAAGGAAATAACTTTAAAATAACTTTAAAATAAAATAAGTAAATAACAAATAACATTGAACATGTACACTAAAAGTAACTTTATTCTCAGCTTTCTTAAGTTATCCTTGGGGGTCCCCAGACCCTACTTTGAAAACCCTGAATGTGGTTCCATAAGGTACAGTGACCAGTACTGATGTGTATGAATTTATGATACAACAAATAATTTGTGTCAAAGTGAACACTTTATGGTTGCATAGATTTAGAATTACTAGAATCCTGAATCCTCACCGTTTTTGCTGACTAAGGCTGACATAGATGTTACCAGTTGAACATTGATTGAGTGAGTTAAAGTTATTCACTGTTAATTTGATGAACTCCACTGACATTTTGCACAGAATGTTGTAAACTGAAGCAACAGGCATCTGTGATAGTCCAGTGGCCCCCGTTCTGCAGTGCGAATGGAAAGTCAGGACCCGTTTATCTCCAAATCGCTCCAGTGAATAGCAAGACCAGCTGCCAGAGCAAATAACTCAGCGTAGCTCTTCGCTTGAAACACACTGTGACAGATCGAGCCAGTTTCTTGCATTCCCCTGCCAGTTTGTGAGATGACCTCAAGGTTGACGGTGCAATAGGGGAATTTAGCAATCCTCACGTAATAGTGGCAGAGTAACCAAGCTCTAGACATTGCAGGTTAACCATTATAGTACTGCACGTCATGTATGTTGTTTACAAGCAGAGTATAGCATAACCGACCCCTGATTTTAAACTTTGCTTGTGTGCATACGAAAGTGTGTGAGAGGTTGCTCACACGTGGGTAAATACTGAAGTGTCCAGCATGAATGGGTCAAACGAGTGTGTTTACATAACACTATTCTCATTCTTAGGAAACTGGTGCGATAAATGACAGAGCAAAGCAGTTTATTTGTAGTTTACTATATAATTGTGTTGCTCTTTTACAAAAATAACTGAATTGTATTTGGGATAGCTGGTTATGATTATTAATGAAAGCTGATCAGAGAGACTTTTTGGTCTTTTTCACATTACACTGTCCCAAAAAGTGTTAAAAGTGCAAGCAGCAACCACAAATTCAAACATATCTATGAGCAATGCTTACTGTCTCGCATTAAAAACAACCGTGACCCCCTACACCAGCCATTATGCACACATTACTGACAATCTTGTCATTTTAAGCATGCTCCTAATCCTTTAAGAAATAACAGCCAAATGCAACAGTGTTTGAGACTGGATTTAATTAGATTTTTTTCCAAGTATGCAGTGTTTGAACAGTTTAGAGGGGGGGAAAACACTCTATTGAATTTCAAAACCCAAATATAACATCAAGAACGTTCTTAGATGTGATTTTTCCTCATCTCATTCTGAATATGCAATTTAGAGCATTTCCCAAGAGCACCATAAGCCTATACAGTGTTGGGGGTAATGCCTTACAAGTAATGAGAGTTATGTAATCAGATTACTTTTTTCAAGTAACTAGTAAAGTAACATTACTTTTAAATTTACAACAAAATATCTGAGTAACTTTTTCGAATAAGTACCGCAAGTCACTTTGTTTTCCCACTTATTGGTTGACTACTCTCCTGTCCCCGTGTTGAGAGAAAAACGGAAGTGCTGTGTGCACTGTGTAAACATGATGATTATTGTAGTTCTAGGGCACGTTTACACGACAACGATTTGCTTAAAACAGAGAAGTTTGTTCCTTTGAGTTTTCTGCGTACAGATGACACCATTGTCAAAACGTTCCCCATTTACATGAATCCGTGAAAACGATTAAAAACGCTGTATTCTGCTGGCAGGCCATTAGATGGCGATGAAACACTATAGACTGAACATATTATAAGCATGTGCATGACGTCATCGTCATCACAGATTTGCATTTTTGTTGTTTACACGGAGACAGTTTTCAAAAATTTGCACTTTTTCATTTTCAGGCACCCAAAACGCCGGTGTCAAGTAAATGAATGGCCAAAACGCATAAACGTTTTACGTTTTTAGTTGATAATGGTGTCGTGTAAACAACCCCCTAGACTAAATGTGAGCAGGCATTTATTCATCTCACAAAAACAGATACAGTATCCCTCAAAATGAATTAAAACAGTGAAATGCAAACTCAGAATATTACACAAACCTGCAATAATTAATGTTAAAGAATACAAATAAACTTTATGTACTTAATCTCACTTTATTGAGCAATGTTTAGCTGCTGACTTTTGATAATCCAATTCAACCATACTAATAAGCAAAAATGACTTTATATAAATATCACATTTGTGTTTCATTTTGTTGTTTTTATTGACAAAGTGTTGAACTCTTCTCCTGCATCCTTCTCTTCTGCAATCCAGAATAGCAGCACAGCTGAAAGATTTGTTTGAGCTGCGCCCTCTACCGTACAGATGTGAATTTGCATTTACAAAAAAGAACTTTTTTTGTTGTTATAAGAAAAACAAACAGTCCAGCCCAGATAAGAAAAAGTAACATAAAAGTAACGTAATGCATTACTTTCCATAAAATGTAACTAGTTAACGCAATATTGTAATGCATAACTTTTCCCAACACTAAGCCTATGTAGATCATAGAGACCATTGGTGCCAATAGTTTCTACGATCTACAATGCTTTTGGAAAACGCAGCCCTGGTTTTTTCTGAATAATGCTGATATAGATGTTACCTGTTGAACATTGATTGAGTTTGTTGAAGTTATTGATTGTTTGTGAGGTGAATGAGGCAGAACATTAAAGATTGAAGATTGACAGATTGTGTTCAGGTCGCCATAGGAAGACAGAGCAGGACAGGCGTAGCTGGATTCATGAAGAGGGAGCATCTAGTGTTGCTCAATCATACAGGTTGTTCTTGGTTCGTGATGGGCAGGTGGAGGTTTATTTTAGGTCTTCAGGTGCGGCAAGCTTCTCCAGAGTGGGCTCCACACCCCAGATCTCACGGGCGTACTGGGAGATGGTGCGGTCGCTGGAGAACTTGCCTGAACCAGCAATGTTGTGGATGACTTTCTTGGTCCATTCCTTGGGTTTCTGTCAAAAAGAAGCAGAATTATAAATCATTAAAGTTCATAATTTCTCTCTTTCTATCTTTCTCTTTGCCAATTTAACAAAAAACAGTTTACACTCACCTTATACAAAGCACTGACTTTCTCTTGGCATTTGATGTAGTCTGCATAGTCAGCAAACACCTTGAACCTGTGCAAAAAAAAAAAAAAACATTTAATTCATATATGAATGTTGTTAAAAGTTGTTAAGACCCATATAGAAGTTAAGTTTTGTTTTAACTGGAGAAAATGGACTGCAAATGATCACCAGATTCTATGTGAGATGAACAGCAAGGTACAGTACCTTTAAGAGTTATAAATTATAATTAGCTCCCCATATATATTGTATATAGTTGTTAAAATAGGGGGAAATACAAATCATTTTGAAAAAGAAAAAATTGTTTCCAGAATGGATGGCTGTACAATTTACATTTACTGTAAAAAATAATGCCTATCTTGGTTATTGTATGTGTTTCCTTGTACAACGGGAAAAATGGTGTCTATTACTGACTATCTGTGTTTGTGGCAATGTGTATGTGAAAGTTTCTTGTTCCTGTTTCTCTACCTATCATTGTGCATAAGCATGTTGACAATATCCTTGAAGAGGTCTGGCTGTTTTGGGCTGAAGAATCCTCCTGCGATCTGGTCTATGGCTTGCTTCAGCTCTGGAATACGATTGTAGAACTCGGATGCGTTGTATCTGCAGGTCATGTCATATGCAGTACATACATACACTGTGTGAGTGCTTAAGTACAATAATAATAAATAAAAAAAAGTATTACAATTTTTTTTTTTAGTATTAATTTTTTTTTTTTCCCAACCCTTTAGCATCCATGGCTTCGACATCCTCCACTCTCATGCCGAAAATAAAGAAGTTGTCTTCTCCTGCTTCCTCTGCCATCTCCACGTTGGCTCCATCCATTGTGCCAATGGTCAGAGCTCCATTCAGCATGAACTTCATGTTGCCTGTTCCAGAAGCTTCTGTGCCAGCTGTGGAGATCTGCTCGGACAGGTCAGATGCAGGGATCGCTGATAAAAAGAAAACAATATGCAGTGAGATTCTTCATGATCACATGACTCACACTTTCAGGTGAATATAAGGCAGTATAAATGGTGCTGGAATTAGTTTTAAAGTGAGGAAATGAAGATGGGCAGGTAGTGTTGGGGAAAAGTTACTTTTAAAAGTAATGCATTACATTATTGCGTTACTTAGTTACTTTTTATGAAAAGTAATGTGTTACTTTACTTTTGCATTACTTTTTCTCACTTGGGCTTGCTTGTTTGTTTGTTACTAATAACAACAAAAAAGTTATATTTTTAGCAAATGTAAAGGCCCTTTCACACCAAAAGTGAAACGAATAAGCCTTAGGCTGAAGGAAATGCATATTTACGCCTGTACAGTAAAGGGCGCAGCTCAAAAACTGCTGTGCCGCCATTCTGGATTAAAGAAGAATAGGACACAGGAGAAGGAAGTTCAACACTCTTATTTCTAAATCTAATCTAAAGTGATTTTTGCTTATTAGTACAGTTGAATTGGATCATCGAAGGTCAGTAGCAAATAAAGTGAAAGTAAATACATAAAGTATATTTGTGTAATTTAATATAGTTAATTAGTACAGGTTTGGGTAAAATTCTGAGATTACATTTCAGAGTTTTTCATTTTGAGGAATACTGAATGTTTTTGTGCAAGTGAGATGAGTAAATGCATGTTCACATTTTGTCTAGAACTACAATAACCATCATGTTGACACAGCGCACACAACTCCTCTGCACTTCTTCTCTCAACATGGGGACACGAGAGCTGTCAGTTAATAAATGTCAAAAAATAACTTGCATTACTTATTTGAAAAAGTAACTTAGATATTTTGTTGTAAATTGAAAAAGTAATGTGTTACTTTACTAGTTACTTGGAAAAGTAATCTGATTGTGTAACTCAGGTTAATTGTAATTCATTAACACCAACACTAGATGTCACTATATGGAGATTGAGCTAATTAATATCAATTAGCTAATTAATTTGCATGATCCACAGAGATTACAATGCTTCATATTTTTACCACCATGTAATTTTTTTATTTTTTTATTAATTAATTTGAATATTGTTTGTAGTAGAGTTCATCTCGAATTATCAAAACATAAATTATATGATTAAATTATCAAGGTATGAAAAATAAAACAAATGCACATTTAATTTATATGATAACACAATCTTGGATAATATCAAGACACTTAAAATGTTGTAATATGGCACCTTTCTCTGCAAGGGTAACTCTGTAGTTCTCCAGGAAAATGACTTTGAGGCGGTCGCCCACCACTGGGTCATTGTTGACCACCTCACCAATAGCTGTGATGAGACGAATGATCATTTTAGCCGTGTGGTAGCCTGGGGCAGCCTGGGAAGGATTGAGCAAGAACATAACACATACAACAATTCAAATATGACAAAAGAATCAAATAAACATCTTCATGCTAATCTGACTGCATTTAAGTCAGTTGACACATGGCAAGATTACCTTTCCTCCAATCATAATTGTTCTTGGGGTCCACTGTTTGTTAGGCTCTTTCTTGATACCTGCAAAATAAAAATAACTCATTTTATTTTATGGTATTTTATTTTTATTTATTTATTTATGCTTTTTTTCATATATATATATATATATATATATATATATAT
>RJVU01033627.1:1878297-1910759 GCA_003731715.1 Anabarilius grahami
ATTATTTATAACATATAACAAATATTTTATTTATGTTTAATTTCTCTTCCAAAAACACCCCTAAGTGATAGTGATAGTGATAATGAGAAGGGGACATGAAGGAGTTAAAGTGCAGAAGCCACTCACGGTTGTAGAAGGTGATAATGTGCAGACAGTTGAGCAGCTGCCTCTTATACTCATGGATTCTCTTCACCTGAACATCAAACATTGAGTTGGGGTTGATCTTTACTTTGTAGTGCTCTTCCAGGTGCACAGCAAACTTCAGCTTGTTCTCCTAGAAGAGGTGAAAACATCAAGAGAAATCCATTTTAAATTCCAAAACCCACTGGGCCATTGATACGTGCCATATATTCATCATCTCTAACCTGTTTAACTTTGGCGATATCTCGAATGAAAGCATCGTCGTTGACAAAATTACGAAGCTTTTGCAGCTGATCCAGGTCGCGAATGAAGTCCTCTCCGATTTTCTAACATTTGAGCAGAAAGTCAGAGCAGACTATACATTATGACATTATACATTACTGTATATAACAGTGCAATTAGTGCACACAAACTTCTGCTGTCACAGTCGGGGATCCTGTCGCAGTCAGTTATGTTAACAAACAACAAATGCATACCAACCTCTGCAATGACCTCAGCCAGACCAGGGTTGCACATCACCAACCAACGGCGAGGGGTGATACCATTTGTTTTGTTCTGGAACTTGTGTGGATCCATCTCATAGAAGTCTTTGAATCTATTTAGTAAAGGAGTAGTTGATTAATTCTGTCATTATTAACTCACTCTCATGTCATTTGAAACTAGTAGAAATTTAAGTCAATTCTTCACTGAGAACTACTGTGACTGGGTGATTTGTAAGTAAGAACATTTCAGTAACAAATCATTCAGTCCGTTTTGTGAAGTAGATAAACAGCACAATCTCAAAACAACAATTTGTTCACTGAATTGTTCACAATTTGTTCAATTATCAAGTTCAGTTCACTGACCTAATGATCCAATGACTTTTTCTTTCGGGGAACACTATGTTATCATATGACACATTTCGTGTAAATTGTCATTTATACTATTTCTTTAATACCAAAGTCCCCCTGTAGTCAATAATTTTATCCCTCAAAACTCATCTTTGATCACCAAAATTACATTAAAAAAAAATTTCCTGTAAAAAAAAAAATTCTTCATGCCTTAAAATAGCTTAAATGTAACTCTACAACCTGGCTTCAGTCAGTATACGCGGACTAATGAATATGCAAATTAGCCCCACCCCCATTTACACCAGTTCAGAGATCCACTCGGTCAACTTTACTGAAGTAAATGCTGCACAGTGGTATCGCTCTTTACAACATCGGACACATAACGATAATTAAAGGGTTAGTTCACCCCAAAATGAGACTTTCGTTCATCTTTGGAACACAAATGAAGATCTTTTTGATGACAGAAATCAGATTTCCTTCCACGGACTGCCTTCGCAACTGAAACTTTGATGCTTCAAAAAGTTCATAGAGAGATCGGAAAACTAATCAATGTGAATTGAGCCGTTTAGTCCAAATTTTCTAAAGAGACTCGATCGCCTTTAATGACGAACAGATTTAATTTAGGCTTTTACTCACATGTAAACATTGATCAGCAAACATAAGCAGAAGCTCAACCAAACCTGAATGACGCACAAGAACAAAACTCTTTCGGAAGCTCAAATGTGCTACGTAACACACGATAATGAACCTCATTGGTTACACAGCACGTTTGAGCTTCCAGATTTGCACATGGTTTGTCTTAAAGCATATTAAAAACATCACATAGCCATATAAACAACATTAAAAACTTGATTTTCACCACAGGGGGTCTTTAAGATAGTTTGTAAAGATCTGTGATTAACATGGTTTATCTTTATGTTTTTGAATACATACATGGTAGCTTTGAGGATGTCCGAGTGGATACGTGCCACACCATTGACTGCATGAGAGCCAACTATGCACATATGAGCCATGTTGACTCTCTTCTGTCCACCCTCCTCAATGAGAGACATGCGGCGCATGCGGTCCACATCACCGGGGTAACGAGAGGACACGCACTATAACAACAAACAGACTGTGTTCTGTATTCAAAACACTCACAAAACACACTTTTTGATGTTATGGCATCTATTAGCAAAATTTTGGGATTGATAATATTTGTCTACTACAATCTACTAGAGTAAGTTGACATGTAGTTGCAAAGTTACTTATAGTTAGTAGAATGTCTAAAGTGGACCTTCAAATCTAAGTGTAACCAAATACTTTTATTTACCAAGAATGCATTAAATTGATCTAAAGTGGCAGTAAAGACTTCTATCATGTTACAAAAAATGTTTCTTAAACACCAAATTAGTATATTAGAATGATTTCTGAAGGATCACGTGACACTCAAGACTGGAGTAATGATGTTGAAAATTCAGCTTTGCCATCACGTGAATAAAGTAAAAATATATTAAAATAGAAAATAATTATTTTAAATTGTAACAATATTTCACAATATTAGTTTTTACTGTATTTTGGATCAAATACAGATCAAAACATTTGCTTAAAAAACCTTACAAGCTTTTAAACAGCCAATTCTTGGCTCTCAAGTTTTGTGTAAAAATGTGTTATAGCTTAGTGTTGTGTTGAAGCTGGACCTCCATGTGGCGGCGGTTGATTTCATAGATGATCTCGAGGTGCCGGGGCAGCAGGGACTGGAAGAGGTCAATAGGCCAGCGTTCCAGAGCCTCAGGCAGCACAGTGTGGTTGGTGTAGGCGCAGGTCCTAACGCAGATGTCCCATGCCTGTAGTGAGTGAGAGAGTCAACACAGTTTGGCTTACAACTTATCCAGTAGACTTAATTTATATTAAGAGAGCAAAACAAATATTACTTTAAATGTAAAATAGTTAATGTAATGATGAGATCTGAGCTTGTCTTTACTCTGTCGCCCTCTAGAGTTATGAGTCTGTGGCCTTTCAGTGCTGTATGAAACTGAAGGAATGATTCATTTACATAATTATCACTGTAAAAACAATCACATTCACAAATCTCAAACCTTCTCCCAAGATAGTTTTTCTTCATCAACCAGGACTCTCATCAGCTCAGGGATGGCTAAGGCAGGGTGAGTGTCATTCAGCTGAATGGCCACCTGAGAGCAGCCAAACAAAAGAAGATCAAGAAAAGCAGAGCTGTGACACACACCCTTCACTGCTGAAAGCAACTTCAAGACATACATCTTTCAATGAGACATTAGAAGAACTTCAGATATGTATAAACTGACCTTGTCAGGCAGAGCGCTGAAGTCTGTGCGCACAATATCCCTGGAGCCGAACTTGGAAGCCTTGAAGCGGCGGATGATGTCTTGGAGCGTCGCAGCCACTACAAAGTACTCCTGCTTCAATCTGAGCTCCTTACCCTCAAAAAACTATTAGAAGACATGGACCGAAAGCTTAAGGCAGGTGCCTAAAGACCACTTGTGTCAAAACTATGGCTGTCCATAAAGGAATAGTTGACCCAGAGATTGAATGGGATTCTTTTATGATGCTTTTGTGACCCTTTTTAAAGCTTGAAAGCCTCAGTCTTCATACATTGTAAGAGCAACCAGCATCTTCCTCAAAATGTCTCCTTGTGCGTTTGAAACAACATGAGGGTAGGTCAATTTTGACCGAATGTTAATTTTTAGGTGAACTATTCCTTTAAAATAAGGACCTATTGTGTGTTTACTGACGTTGTCATTGGGGTAGAGCACACGAGAGATGTTCTCCGCCAGGTTCCTGTCCAGCACGGCCTGAATGTAGCCACCAACATTAACTAAGGATGGAAGGAGAACATGTGAGACAGATTCCAGATTGGATGGTTTAAGGCAAGGGTGTCCAAACCTGCTCCTGGAGGGTCACTGTCCTGCAGAGTTTAGCTCCAACTTGTCTCAACACACCTGCCTGAAAGTTTCTAGTATCCCTAGCAGGGCTTGACATTAACACCCGCCAAATGCGGGTAGATTTCAGCTGTGGCGGGTAAGACAGCCACTCCCACTAGCCACTTTGGTGGGTTGAATATAATTTCAGCCTACAGCTAAATATCACAAAATTACACTTTAATCACAATTCTTTATTGATTAACTTGCTGTTAGTGAAGGCGGGATAGGCGGAATCGCGCTGAAAGACACAACAGAAGCGCTCTCTCACGTGCGCGCTCTCTCTCTCTGTCGCGCGCGATCAGATCTCCTTGCACCTGAATAGTCAAATACACGCACACACAGATGTCAAAATGCCTATCGTGTTGAGTATCTCTCGTGAATACAGTCGGTTATGGCTTAAGTGGACATAAACAGGTCGGTAAAAAACTGAATATGTGTCAGTATATTACATCCATGCATTCAGCAGCCCCCAAATAAATACCTGTCTGTCATTAATGTTATTCAAACAACAAAAGATGTTAAATAAATGTATACATGTTAAATAAACCTATGTATCTGAAAAAAGATTTTTAAAAATGTACTATTTGTAATTTGCTTCTTTGTTCTTTTACAATGTAGTCTTGATTTGGTTGGTCAATCTGCATTTGTAAGTTTGAAAGGGTTTTAAATCTTGTAAATCAAGTAAAATGACTCAAAATCAAGTAATTTAAGCATGCCAAAGTCAACTTTAATCATATAAAATGTAATTTCCCAACAGCAAAATTGTGGCCAGTGAAAATGCTGAGTGGCTAGTAACTTTGGAAAACCACTAGCCACAGTGGCTGGTGAGCAAAAAAGTTAATGTCAAGCCCTGATCCCTAGTAAAAACTAGGTTGAAGTTCAGATTAGCTGGTTCAGATGTTTCTAATTGGGATTGAAGCTAATCTCTGCAGCATAGTGCCCAATCCTGCCCTCCAGAGGCAGGATTGCACACCCCTGGTTTAAGGCTTTGATATACTCAGGGCAAAGTTCTTTCGACTCGATCGACTGAACAAAAGAAATTAACCAGATAAGATTTGCACATAAAAGATGGCGGAGCCTCAGAGCCATATGCCATTGCCACAGACCAACGGTAGTTTTAAGGTGTTTATCAGCCTTTCCGAAAAGTTCACTTTGGCAAACACTTTTGAACTCCCAAAATGCGCTCCAAACTAACTTAGTTTTGGCCTGGTTTTGTTGAAAATGACCTCACACCTGTACTTTCTTCAATTTAGCTTGAAGTATATTGAGTCTTAGTATGCAGGTCTGGGCTGGTTCTTTCAGCATGTACCATAACTGTTACTGGTACTCACAGTCTTTCAGGTTAAACTCGCAAGGGGCTTTGGCAGACCACAGCCTCATGGTGTTTACCATGTTGTTTCTGTATCCAGGTATGGGGGTGTCATAGGGCAAAGCCAAGACAACCTGGGTAAACAAATTAAATAGGTTTGTGAATATAGTATTACAACACACAAACGTACAGCTTTACGAATGGTGATGCTGTACCTGAGTATCCACCCATTTCACTCCATCTGGGTGATGCTCTGTCCTACCATAAAAGTGCACAGGGCGCATATATTCTGGACGAGCTTTCTCCCATGGGTTACCGTAGCGGAGCCAGTCATCTGCCTCTTCAACCTGTGGATCATTGATATTATCAGAATTTCAAGATATGTGCAGAGTAAACATGTTTAATTATAAGTAATATGTTTGCATAATGTTTACAAATGGAAAGAATGTGAATGTGAAAAGGTGGTTGCTATGGTGGTGTGGGTGGTTGATAAAGCCATGATAGGTGTTTTCGTTTAGCTAGGGCAATGATTGGTGGTTGCTTGGGTGTTCTGGGTGGCTGCATTGCAAATGATAGGTCGTACTTTTGTGTTCTAGGTGGTTGCTAGGCAGTTGTTGAGAAATAGCAAGCACCAATAATTCATTAGGGTTTTTTTTTTTCATCTTTTCTTTTTGTTTTTCAAATCAAGTCAAACTATTAAAGGTAATTTAAGCTACCTGCCAGCCACTGCAGATTTTCTGGTTGAAGATACCAAACTCATAGCGAATGCCGTAACCATAGGCAGCCAGGCCAAGAGAGGCCATAGAGTCCAGAAAGCAAGCTAAAAGACAAAGAGAGAGACCAAGGGTGGGTGCGCCTTTTCAGAAACAGATTTATCATGCCTGTGAAACGTTCTGTATAGCTTTGAAAGTTTCAAAAGCAGGCTGTTCCACTATTTTCTGACTTTCTTCTGCAATGTTCAAAAAATCCATATACTGAGAATGATTGTTCATCTTTCAAACCTGAGGTCAGATTACTAACCAGCAAGACGACCAAGGCCTCCATTTCCCAGTCCAGCATCTTCCTCCATCTCCTGCAGTTCTTCCATGTCCAGACCCAGCTGAAGAACAAGGTATGTAATCCTTCATTGATTTCAAAACAATCATCTAAAGCAGTACACTGGCTTCATTGTGTTGTCTTACCTGATACGTGGCTTCATCACAAGCGTTCTCCAGGGCCAGATTCACCATCGTGTTCTGCAAGGTACGGCCCATGTAGAACTCCAGGGAAAGGTAATATACACGCTAACAGACACAAGGATAAGACCGAGTTAGTCAGGAGATTATTACTTTGGTAACACTTTACAGTAAGGTCTCATTTGTTAACATTAGTTCTGTCATGACAACTAACGGCATGGTAAT
Organism: Anabarilius grahami; assembly: GCA_003731715.1. NCBI lineage: Eukaryota > Metazoa > Chordata > Actinopteri > Cypriniformes > Xenocyprididae > Anabarilius > Anabarilius grahami. The sequence goes on from RJVU01033627.1 coordinate 1,884,917, forward strand.
GTTGATATGTTTTGCCTTGGCGGAATAGATCTGCTACGCTGCTGCTATTGCTTTTATTGCTGATGCTGCAGAGCAAGTACAGGACTTGCTACTGCCAATACATACACAACACACTGCTGTGAACAACTAAGACATGCTGAAGCTGTACAATATAGTGTACACGAATTACCCATAGCAGATCTATACAGGTGGAGCTGGGGAAGGTGGAGGATCTCTGAAAGAGCGCTGCACTTTGAAGGCAAATGTAGAGGTTGCTACCCAAGTATTTGAAGGTTGAGCACGCAAGCTCATTGGCTACTGATACAGCAGGAACCAATCATCTGTGCCCTTTAGATAATGATGAGCAGGTTGAGTTAAAGGACCTATTAGCCTGTGCCATCTAGAGTTTTATGACAGAACTTTGTATTTAAAGGATTAGTCCACTTTCAAATAATATTTTTCCTGATAATTTACTCCCATGTTATCCAAGATGTTCATGTCTTTCTTTCGTCAGTTGAAAAGATATTAAGGTTTTTGATGAAAACATTCCAGGATTATTCTCCTTATAGTGGACTTTAATGGCCTCCAAACGGTTGAAGGTCAAAATTACAGTTTCAGTGCAGCTTCCAAGGGCTTTAAACGATACCAGACGAGGAATAAGGGTCTTATCTTGCGAAACGAACAGTCATTTTTGAAAGAAATACAACTGTATATGCTTTATATAAACAGATGATCCCATTCTTCAAAAAGCTTACGCTGTATGTACTACGCCTTCCCTATTCTACTTACGGAAAAAAACTAAACTGGCGCCACGTTCGTTCCGTAAGTTGAATAGGGAAGGCGTAGGACATACAGCGTAAGCTTTTTGAAGAATATGGAAAGCGGAAGCATGTGCAAGGCGATCATCTGTTTATATAAAGCATATACAGTTGTATTTTTTTCAAAAATGACCGTTCGTTTCGCTAGATAAGACCCTTATTCCTCGTCTGGTATCGTTTAAAGCCCTTTGAAGCTGCACTGAAACTGTCATTTTGACCTTCAACCGTTTGGAGGCCATTGAAGTCCACTATAAGGAGAATAATCCTGGAATGTTTTCATCAAAAACATTGATTTCTTTTCGACTGACGAAAGAAAGACATGAACATCTTGGATGACATGGGGGTGAGTAAATTATCAGGAAAATTTTAATTGAAAGTGGACTAATCCTTTAATGCACTAGATAACATAAACCAGTGGTGTAAAGTAAAATTTCTCCCAAAAATGAAAATTCTGTCATCATTTGCTCACCCTCATGTTGTTCCAAACCTGTATGAGTTTCTTTCTTCTGTTGAACACAAAATAAGATATTTTGAAGAATGTAGCCATTGACCATACTATGGAAGTCAAATGCTCCCATCAACTGTCTGGTAACCAAATTTCTTCAAAATATCTTATTTTGTGTTCAACAGAAGAAAGACACTCATACAGATTTGGGACAACCTGAGGGTCAGTAATTTTCATTTTTGGGTGAACTATACCTTTAAGTATCTCTTTGGTTATTTTGTAGGTTTACTGAGTGTCAAAGATATTAGCAACTTTTACTCTCTTGACTGCATTTTTGAACGAGTACACTCGTTGAACACTTTACTACAATACATTTTTGAGTTTAGTAATGCAATTACTTCTTACATTTTCTGCAGCAGTTTATTTTCTTCTACAAAAGAAATGATATTGCCATCTACAGGGCATTGAAGGTACTATATCTTGTTCATTTTGCCCTCACCCAAACTTGTTAACAGGACTACTTTATGTGAATGTGAGTGCATTAGCAGGTAGTTGCTGAACCGCAGGTGTTTCATATATGAGATGAGGACATGCCTTCAGCCAGCCTTCATGCCTTCAGATGAAGTGATGAAAGATGAAACCAGCACGCCCAGTGCAAGTAGGCTTTGACTATTTCATTTCACTTAACATTATTTTATCCCTTATATTGAAGAGACCGTGGCTTACTTATGACCTTTTTGAGCACTTGAGCTTAACTGAGACTTGAGTGTTTGTAGACGTTTATTGCAATATTGAGGCGTTCAATTTTATTATGATTTTAGAAAATAAATATGTGATTGCTCTACTCACAAATCAACTGTTTCTTGTTTTTCTCTGGCATGACTCTTTGGTGTTGAGGACTACTGGATCTTTCAGCCTACGTTCAGTATGAGTAAAATACTTAAGTACTGTTCAAATCAGATACTCTAACCCCCGGTTTCATAGGCTTAATCTAAGCCCTGTCTGTGAAACCGGGCCTAAGACTTTTACTCAAGTCGTATTGGAATTGGTGACTTGTAACTTGGAGTCATTTTCATTGTAAGGTATCTGTACTTTTACTCAAGTATGGTTTCCAAGTACTCTTTACAACTCTGACATGAACTATGAGCAATGTATTTTTAAAGCATTTATTAATCTTTGATAATGTTAGTAAAACATATGTTAATTTTTTTTGTTAGTACACAGTGCATTAACTAATGCATACCATTTTTTTTAAATGTTGAAATTAACATTGACTAATATTTATAAATGATGTAGAAGTACTCCTCATTGGTAGTTCATGTTAACTAGTGAAGTTAAAAAATGAAACCTTATTGTTAAAGTGTTAACATTTCTGTACATACATGTATAGAAATACAGCAAGGAACATGACATTGTTTACATAATGTTTATGTACTTCAATATATTGATTTAGGGTTACCAAGTCAAGACCCCACGGACCTAGTCTATTTTTAGACTTTATTTAAGACTATTTTAATACTTCCTGGCAGAGGGATGATTTAACACATGGCAATCCGATACCATCCCTGTTGTAGCCTTTGACATTTTAGGCCTTCCTTTGGTGTTGGGTATGAAAAGCAAGAGAGAGAAAGAGACCGTAGAGGTGAGAGTGGGCGTGTGGCGGCACGACTGCTGAAACAGACTAGTCAGAGACTGGGGAAGGTCATTGGTGTTATATAACACTGGCATTTTGACTAGCAAAAAATAACCAGCAGTGAGGTCACCAGAAAAGGTTACAGAGAGTGTGATGATATTCTGTAAAGCATCTAATGAAGAAGGTCTGTGTTTACTGATGTTGAAAACTATGAAACAGATGGCAGTGTCCAGGTAAACCACAAACTTCTGCCCACACTAGCAGTTTCTTAGCCTCCAAAAGCTTTGAAATCATGTAACTGGTTTCTTAGACAAGGTTTCGCACATAATATCCACATTTTCAAGGAAACAGTCATGAGCCTCATTGGAGCTCTAATGTTCAAGTCAAGGTTTACTGCTGATGTCCACCTACAGGAACAGGAGCAGAATGGAACTCTGAAGACGTCCAGGTCATTTTTTATTTATGATATTTCCTGTAAAAAGTCTTTATGTAACTCAGATTTATTATGCGGCTGCATTACATGTCACCTCTTCTTCCCGTATAGGTTTCTACAGTGACCTTTCTTTTAGGGAGCAACATTTGACCTTTATATCCTAGACACCAATTCCATCCAGGGATTTTGGGCTAGACGGGAGAGGAAAAGGTCAAGGATGCTGAGCTGTGGTTTCATCTCCTGTCTTCCAACTCAGATTTTGATGCCTTGAATATTGACTCATTCTTTTTATACTTTTTCTGCAACTTGATCTTTCCAGTATTTATAAAATATATAACAAAGGTCCCTCTAGTAATTTTTCAATGAAATGGGCTGTAAAACAGATCAAATATTATATATAGATGTTCAAATGAAAATGTTGTTTAAAGATGAAAAATAATCTGCATTATCACCATTAGTATTCATTATGCATGCACATGACGGGACACATTAATCTGGAGATGCACAAAGTGCTAGTAATGTACAGATCATGTTACTGATCATCTGAAATGCTCATTCATTTTCCCTAAGGTGAGCTCTCTGTTAATGCCAGTCAAAATCATTGAAAAAATTACATTAGACTTACCAAATATGTGCTAAAGTTGTACTTTGTTTTTAATCTATAAGTGAATCCTGATTATATTTTGCAGAGGGTGCAGATCCCAGTCTACCTAAAGTGCTCTCAGTGAAGAAGGGTCACAAAAGGTCAGCAATGCTGTGGTCAAGCAGGGCATCGCCCCTGCACAAATGCCAGGTTATCAGAGATGCATTAACGGATATACTTTAGTTATTAATTGCTTAAAAACATGTCTTTTGTTTAGGTGCAGTAGTGTCATGCATGGACTTGCTTTTGTTTTAGTACAATCTCGACATGCATGAACTTACTTTGGGGTCTTTCTCGTAATAACTCTGCTGTGTTCTGATCCATCTGCCTACCAAGTGGTCTCTGACTGTGTGCGCGAGCGCAAAGTAATAATCCCGTTTGGTGGATACGTTCCTGTCCTTCACCAGCGTGAAATGCAAATGGCGATTAAAGTTTTGCTTTAAGTCTGCCACATTCTCCACACCGGCGAGCCCCTTCACAGAAATCTGCTTCTTTTTATCGTGGTCTGACAGTGGTTTGGACATGGTGACAGAAGACTCGTCTTTGGATCAGGTAAGAGTGTAAAAACCAGACCGCACGCAGCAGCACCCATGTAGCGTTGAGGGCTCTCCTTATTTAAAGTTCCCCTCATGAATATTAATTAGCGGGCGGGGTCGGCCAATTATGTTTTCAATATAAGTTTACGCTTTTTGAACAAGAGGATTTCGATAATTTCTTTTTTACGCAGCTGTTAAATATGTACAATAGAAGTGTAATTACTTATAAATACCCGTATTTTTTGTTGAATTACAACTTGTACAAACGCTTGAGACTGCAGAGCTCTCTCGAGCCCAAGACATTAATAGCCTCAATGACCCAGCTCAAAGGCCATGATATTTGAACGGCATGCGGCTCACATAGCTCCATATAACAGCTGAGCACCACACATGAATTCTCAGTCTTGCTTAAATTAATATAACAATTTGAAACAGAACTTTTAGCAAATTTATAAGACAGTTTCCTTCATAGGGAACTGCAACCTTTACAGACCCCCCAGACTGTCAGCCAACCCAGGGACCAGCAAATCACTTTTTACACATTAAAACTAACACATTAACTAACTAGCGTTCCCCCCGTTTCTCATTTCATCAAGTTCAGGTTTTAACTTCAGCAGGTTATTTGACATTTTTGTCAACACAAGCTTCAGTAATAGCCAGAGTGAGACATTAAAGGGACAATATGTGGCCACTGAGGGGAGCCAACACAACTGTTAAATTTCAAATTCAGAACTGTGGATGAGTGAAATATTTAGTGTACATGCTTTATCACAGTCCTGTGATGCTCAGGACTGTGATAAACATGTTAAATTTACTTAAGAAGCAAAATTCCATCAGCTGTAATTATACATTTTAAGATAAAATATTTATATAATTTCTAATATCTTTATATATGGGCTAATATAATATACATAAAATGCTCAATTTTATGCTCAATCACAGGTCTCTATGTTAATGCCAGTCAAAATCATTGCAGAAATTACACTAGACTACCAAAGTTGTACTTTGTTTTTAATCTATAAGTGAATCCTGATTATATTTTGCAGAGGGTGTTGATCCCAGTCTACCTAAAGTGCTCTCAGTGAAGAAGGGTCACAAAAGATCAACAATGCTGTGGTCAAGCAGGGCATCGCCCCTGCACAAATGCCAGGTTATCAGAGATGCATTAACGGATATACTTTAGTTATTAATTGCTTAAAAACATGTCTTTTGTTTAGGTGCAGTAGTGTCATGCATGGACTTGCTTTTGTTTTAGTACAATCTCGACATGCATGAACTTACTTTGGGGTCTTTCTCGTAATAACTCTGCTGTGTTCTGATCCATCTGCCTACCAAGTGGTCTCTGACTGTGTGCGCGAGCGCAAAGTAATAATCCCGTTTGGTGGATACGTTCCTGTCCTTCACCAGCGTGAAATGCAAATGGCGATTAAAGTTTTGCTTTAAGTCTGCCACATTCTCCACACCGGCGAGCCCCTTCACAGAAATCTGCTTCTTTTTATCGTGGTCTGACAGTGGTTTGGACATGGTGACAGAAGACTCGTCTTTGGATCAGGTAAGAGTGTAAAAACCAGACCGCACGCAGCAGCACCCATGTAGCGTTGAGGGCTCTCCTTATTTAAAGTTCCCCTCATGAATATTAATTAGCGGGCGGGGTCGGCCAATTATGTTTTCAATATAAGTTTACGCTTTTTGAACAAGAGGATTTCGATAATTTCTTTTTTACGCAGCTGTTAAATATGTACAATAGAAGTGTAATTACTTATAAATACCCGTATTTTTTGTTGAATTACAACTTGTACAAACGCTTGAGACTGCAGAGCTCTCTCGAGCCCAAGACATTAATAGCCTCAATGACCCAGCTCAAAGGCCATGATATTTGAACGGCATGCGGCTCACATAGCTCCATATAACAGCTGAGCACCACACATGAATTCTCAGTCTTGCTTAAATTAATATAACAATTTGAAACAGAACTTTTAGCAAATTTATAAGACAGTTTCCTTCATAGGGAACTGCAACCTTTACAGACCCCCCAGACTGTCAGCCAACCCAGGGACCAGCAAATCACTTTTTACACATTAAAACTAACACATTAACTAACTAGCGTTCCCCCCGTTTCTCATTTCATCAAGTTCAGGTTTTAACTTCAGCAGGTTATTTGACATTTTTGTCAACACAAGCTTCAGTAATAGCCAGAGTGAGACATTAAAGGGACAATATGTGGCCNATATATATATATATATATATGTAAAGGGATATTCAGACATCTAGTGGCTACAGTATGGTATTACAGATTATTTTTTAGTTCTTTGATAAAGAAAGTGTTTTCGTAGCTGGAAGGCTGAGTTTGCACTGTACAACCATGTTATTTGGATTTTCCTCTTTGAAAACAAAATAGCAGCGAAATTTCCATGAATTGAAAGCGGTTTTTCCCTGCGGGCAGCATCGTTTCAACTAGCAGCAGTGATTCAATCTGGGTCTGAGAAGATTGTAGACGGGTGTTATTTGCGCATGCACCAGCGGGTGGCTCGCGTGAGTCATCACTGGCAACAGAACCAGGAAATACTGTATAATCAAGCAACGCTTAATATGTGTTATTATGGCAAAATAATTATTTATTTAGTTTTAAATGAAACTATTGTAATCCTGATAGGATTCCTTTCTTTTTTAAAATGTAACTGTAATCTGATTACTACGTTTTTTGACATAACTGTAACGAATATTTTTGTATCCTGATTACGTAACGCTTTTACATGTATTCCGTTACTTCTCAACCCTGTGTATGTGTATAATATATATATATATATATGCACTTTCTCGGTCTCGCTCTCTCACCGGCCACATTATTAGGTGCTGTGTTAGGCCCCCTTTCGCCTTCAGAGCTGCTTTAATTCTTTATGGCTTAGATTCAACAAGGTGGCCATTTGAGTATAGTGAAACCACTGTCATGTTCAAGAAAACAGTTTGAGATGATTTGAGCTTTGTGGCATGGTGCATTATCCTGCTGGAAATAGCCATATGAAGATGGGTAGCCTATGTGGTAAATTAAACGGTGCTCAGTTGATAGTAAGGGGCCCAAAGTGTGGCAAAAAAATATCCCACCCCACCATGGCAGCCAGGCAAAGTTTTCCCAATCTTCTACTGTCTAATTTTGTTGAGCCCATAGTGAATAGCCTGTTTCCTGTTTTCAGCTAACAGAGTGTCACCCGCTGTGGTCTTCTGCTGCTGTAGCCCATCTGCTTCAAGGTTCGACGTGTTGTGCGTTCAGAGATGCTCTTCTGCAGACCTCGGTTGTAATGAGTGGTTATTTGAGTTACTGTTGCCTTTCTATCAGCTCGAACCAGTCTGGCCATTCACCTCTGACTTTTAGCATCAGCAAGGCATTTTCGCCTACAGAACTGCCGTTCACTGGATATTTTCTCTTTTTCGGACGATTCTCTGTAAACCCCAGAGATGGTTGTGTGTGAAAATCCTAGATCAGCAGTTGAAATACTCAGACCAACCTCACACCAACAAACATTCCTCATTGAAAGTCACTTAAATTACCTTTCTTCCCCTTTCTGATGCTCATTTATACATGCCTAAATGCATATAGTTGCCGCCATGTGATTGACTGATTAGATATTTGCTTTAACAAGCAATTGAACAGGTGTACCTAATAAAGTAGCCGGTGAGTAGGTGTACTATTTATTTATTTATTAATTATAAACCTCAAAGTTTTGTTTGATTTATGATTGAAATGAAAAAAAAAATACCAATGGGGGGAAAAAAATCAAGAAATATTCTCTGACAACACGTCTTAATATCTAATGTAGAAACCAAGATAAGAATAGTGATTTAGTATTTTTTTTTTTCTGTAACTAAAAAAACCTTATCTCTCTCTCCATTTTTCTCACACTCCTCCACCCCTTTTTGGTGTGAATGTTAAAAATGAGACGAAAACATTATGAACAGGAAATGCAACAGCTGTAAATTTCTCAACTGACAGGAAACCGTACAGGCAGTTGTACTTCGAGTGAACCCCAGTGAGGCCCTCTGTGGTTTTCAGTACAGAGAGAGGCTATACTGAAACCCTGTGTTCATTAGCACTTCTGTTTTCAAAGACCATCAGTGATCACTGTTAGACCACTGATGCCAGATTCAATGGGTAAGTTCCTTTGAAAGAATTTCTAAGGCTTTTTCTTCTTCTTCTTCTACTGTTGTCTGAGAATGGTTACTATGGATCTTTGATTCTTTTTTCTTTTATGCACCTTGTTTTTCTCTGGATGAGTCTTGTCCATTGTATTATCCATGTGTGACCAGGATTTGTCTGCTTTTGATGAAAATGAAAAACCAGTGACACCTCTCACATCTGAACCATTCTCTGCTTTATTGATTCTGTTTCCTTTGCCGTGCGTGGCGTTGTCTCATTTTCAGACTGAAAAAGAGAGGGATCAAAGAGAGGAGTGGAAAATTAAGTGGGGGGGACAAGGAGGGGCTGTGGAGAACAGTGAAGTAGAAAAGGATGGAGAGCGTTTCATCGGATCAGTCAGCCAGCGTGGATGAGCTGGTGGAAGCCTGCATCAAAGCCTTTGGTCAGTGCTCATATTTGCTTCTTCCTTCTCTTGTGTAAACACTCAGATCAGCCAGTCGGAACAACACTGGCTTGTTCAACTGTGTGTATTTGTGTCTGTTTATCAATATTATCTGAAAAAATGGTAACCTAAAAATTATAACATCTAAATTAAAGGGATATCCAAAAATGAAAATTCTGTCATCATTTACTCACCCTCAAGTTGTTCCACACCTATATGAATTTCTTTCTTCTGCTGAACACAAAAGAAGATATTTTGAAGAATGTCAGTATCCAAACAGTTGATGGGTCCCATTGGCTTCCAAATGGAATTTTTTTTCATACTATGGAAGTCAGTGTTTGGATACCGACATTCTTCAAAATATCTTCTTTTGTGTTCAACAGAAGAAAGAAACTCATACAGGTTTGGAACAACTTGAGGGTGAGTTTTTAGGTAAACTATCCCTTCAACTAGTTTTATTCGAGTCCAAATATTAGTTAATATTGCTGAATCAACCTAAATACATTCATTTATACCAACAAAATACATTTTTATGAGTTAAATGTGTCTTGTCTTGTCGCTGTCACTCTGTTGCACTGTGGAGCTTCTGTCACTAAAACAAATTCCTAGTATGTGTAAACAACATACCTGGCAATAAAGCTCTTTCTGATTCTGATTCTTTCTAAATTAAGTTAAAAACAGCTCTTTAATGTAACAATTGCAGGTTAGCACTTTTTACATGAACTTGCATTTACTTGATACATTTTAATGTGGGAAGGACAAATAAAAAATGTAGCTTTAGACCTTTTGAATGAAGTTAACTTAAAATGTTTGTTTCATTTAAAGTACATTTAATTTTTTTCTCACAAAACAATGGCATAATTTTGATGAGACCAGAAATGTTTAAGCTATTAAATGAAAATCACAGGCTAATGGATTCATTTTAATGTGAAAATTGCTATCTGGTTTTCTGTCTTCCTCACAGACAATGAAGGCGCTCTGAAGGAGACGTTTCTCGTGCGAATGTTTCTCACCATGCATCCCTGGTACCTGTCATCCAGTGACCTAGCCAAGAAACTCTTGCACAAGTATCCTACTTCAGAAGACCTGTCACGTTATACTTTCTGAGATCTCTGTATTTTAAAAACTAGCATTAATGTCAAATACCAGAAAAGAAATGCAAGTCTAGTTTCCAATGTGACAGGCCGGCTTTTATGCTAGACATTTAGCACTTAGTACAGTCGGTCATGGGTGGGGTTTGTCATTTATAGAGAGGGCTGACAGCATCACAAACTGTTTCCATCACTCTCCTCACAGCTGATAATAGTAATGAAATGGAGCTACCTTGACAGTATTACAGGTCTCAGGAACAGGATTGTTCTGCAAATCGCCAGTCTCAGATTTGTCACCTTGTCAAGTAGGTTAAAGACCCATTTGTTCACCTTCCTTTCTTTCTTTTTTTTGTTTTACTTAGAAATACAAAAAATGTTATAACTGTACATATGCTAAGTGGCGGAAGTGGCATGAAGACCAGGGGCACATTAATGCACAGGCTTCCATAGGGTGAAGCCAGAGTCTGCTACTGGCTGCACGAAAATTATATTTTTCAAATAGGCTTATTATTTGTGCATGAGCAAGTTTACAGTAGTGACAACCGCATTCAATTAACAAACTCACACGGCCATACATTTTTAGGACTTTCGCGAAACCCTTGTGTGAACGGAACCGGACTAGACAACTAGTTTTCTGCAACGTCACACAGTGCGAGAGAGCCACTTTTCGTTGAACGTGGATTCAGTAGCCAGTTCCAAGCAACCAAACAGAGCACCCTAGCAACCATTTAGCAAGACCTATATCTCTGCATCAGAACATCGTATAAAGATAGGGGTTTGCTCTTTTGACTCATACTAGTGTCATCTGGATGTTTTAGATCCAGTCTCCGTGTTCTATTGGTGCTGCTTTAAAGTCTCAATTTTATTTCAGGAAGTTTTAAATCTGGGGTTGGAAAAATAGGAATCGCAATATTGCTTAAATTTGATAATTAAACTTCATAACGCTATGATTTAATTAAATGCAATCACTGCATGTTTCAAAGTAAAAATGCGGTGTTTTTAAATAGCCCACATTTCCGTCGAGTGATGAATAATGTTTATTTTATGGTGTTTATATCATACCGTAAACTCGCATTTCGGCCAGGAAAGTTTTGATGGCATTTTCTTTTCAAATAAAAGAAATTTACCTGGATGATCTATGACTGTTTTTTTGTTTTGTGATGGTTGTTCATGAGTCCCTTGTTTGTTCTGAGCAGTTAAACTGAGCTCTGTTCTTCAGAAAAATCCTCCATATCCTGCAGATTCTTCAGTTTTCAAGGATTTTTTGCATATTTGAACCCTTTACAGCAGTGACTGTATGATTTTGAGATCCGTCTTTTCACACTGAGGACTACTGAGGGACTCAAACACAACTATTAAAAAAGGTTCAAACATTCACTGATGCTCCAGAAGGAAACACGATGCATTAAGAGTCGGGAGGTGAAAACTTTTTGAATTTAAAGATCAAGGTAAATTGTACTTAATTTGTCTTCCGGGAAACATGCAAGTATCTTCTGTTGCTTCTGAAGGGAAGTACTAAATGAAAAAAATATATATTTCAACAAAATAAGAAAAATTTTGACTTCTTCATCCTGTTCAAAAGTTTTCACCCCCCGGCTCTTAATGCATCGTGTTTCCTTCTGGAGGATCAGTGAATGTTTCAAAATTTCAATTAAGCGCCCTTCGTGCTACGTTTCACATACAGTTATGAAATTAGGTAGACAGATGTAACAGCCCAATACATACAAAAAAGCCTGTTTGTGCAAAATCTGTAAACCCAACAGGAAGTGAGATATTTTGAATTTTCTCTGCAAAATTTTGGCAGTTTTTGCCATTTCCAGAAGTTGTACTTTAACAAACTCCTCCTAGAGCTTTAATCAAATCAACATCATATTTGGTTAGTCTAATCTTTGAGACGTTAAATTGCGAAGTTTTAGTTGAAGGCCGTGTCCGTGGCGGCCTGACAAAGTTTGATGTTTCGCCATGAAAGGGGAATCACAATTTTGAGAGCCTAAACGTGCTTGAAAGCTCATGAAACTTTCCAGATGCGTCAGAAGTGGTGAAAATTTACATCTGATATGGGTTTCAGAATTAGGTGTGGCAAAATGGCTCGATAGTGCCACCTACAAAAATTCAACGAAGTGCCCCTGACCCTACGTTTCACGTACAGGTATGAAATTCGGTACACACATCTAACAGCCCAATACCTACAAAAAAGCCTCTTGAAGCAAAATCTGAAAACCAACAGGAAGTGAGATATTTTGAATTATCTCTGCAAAGTTTGTACAGTTTTTGCCATTTCCAGACGTTGTACTTTAACAAACTCCTCCTAGAGCTTTAATTAGATCATCATCATATTTGGTTAGTCTAATCTTAAGGCCTTAGTGATTTTAAATTGCAAAGATCTTGAGTTTTCGCTGAAGCCCGTGTCCGTGGCAGCCTGACAAAGTCTGATGTTTCGCCATGAAACAGGAAGCTGTTGTAACTCAGGCATACAATGTCCTATCTGCCCCAAACTTCACATGTTTGATAACAGTCATGGCCTGAAGACACCAATATGCCACGAAGTACCAAACATACTAGAAACACATTAAATCTTGAAACACTTGATTAAGTGCTAATGTACGCGATTAACGCCATGAAACAGGAAGTTGTAGTAACTCAGGCATACGATGTCTGATCTGCTCCAAACTTCACATGTTTGATAATAGTCCTGGCCTGAAGACATCTACATAGCAATATTCAGTTACAGTCAAAGTGCCACCTGTTGGCAGCAGGAATTTTGGCAATTTGAAATGACTTGGCCATAATTCTTCTGTATTCACTCGCTTACATGTGGCCCAATGTTCACTGTTTTCCTGATGCCAAAGGGTGGCGGTGAGCCCGGGTGCGAGGGCCCTTTCATCGCTGCTTGCAGCTTTAATGCTAATTTAGAAATTATATGCACAAAAGCATCAGGCTGTGGCGTCCAAATACTATCTGGCCATCCGGTGTAAAATTCTTGTAAAGATGTGGATGTTCTTTGTCATAAGGCAGCTGGGTTGGATAACAGAGGTGTATTGTGCATTCGCATAAAGCAGTTGAGGCAAGACTATTCACTAAAAATACTCGTCCACCTGAAGTCTTGCCCAGACCTATTTCATGGACAGCTACTCGGTGTCATAGTTCTCTCTGTTTTCTGTCTCTTTTTCTCTGTCAGGTACTGGATAACTGAGTTCCCAGCTGAGTTTGACCTGAACCCCGCACTTGCTGAACAGATCCGTGGTCTGAAAGAGCGACTGGAGCAGAATGGAGATGTGAGGCGTAGTCTGCTCATTGACATAGACAGCATGTGAGTCACAGGGGCACAGTATTCACCCAGACTGCTGCTCCTTTGATACAGAGGGCTGGAGAATGTGGAAGGATATTGTACTGAACATCACAAACAACCTGCAAACAGCCGAGAAGTTCTTAGGTCAATGACAAATAAGAATGTCAAAGATGGTGGAAAAGTCTAGTTAAACGCATATATATATATATAAAGTCCTTGGATATGTAATCTTTGTTTGTTGGCTTCATATATTATTTTGAAACTTTTATATAAATTTAAAGAAAAAATATGTATAATTATGTGAAGTGGTGTAACCTCCTAGAGATAGCCAGTTTTCAGGGTAAGATTTTGGGTAACACTTTATTTCGATATTTTATTATTATTTACACTTTATTAGAAATTTTACTAACTATAAGTAACTTTGCAGCTACATGTCAACTAGTAGTCATTATAGTTTTAGTAATATTGATGGTCCACCTAAATACATTCTACTGACTATAAGGAATTTTGCAACTATATGACAACTTATTCTACTAACTGTAACCCTAACCCAATAGTCTACTAATGTGAGTTAGTTGAAAAATAGTTGAAAATTAATGAAAATTAGTTGACATGTAGTTGCAAAGTTACTTATAGTTAGTAGAATATCTAATATGCTCAGCTGTGCCCTTTAGATAACGATGTGATTACGAGCAGGTTGAGTTAAAGGACCTATTAGCTTGTGCCATCTAGAGTTTTATGGCAGAACTTTGTATTTTTTAATTTAATTATTAAGATTTAATGATTATTCCAAATTACTTTTGGCCTTAATAATAATTCCAAATCCTTTTAAAGATGTGTGTCAATCAATATTGTATGAACTGCATTTAAAATGTACTTTTGAATAACTTAATAGATCCAGAGTGTCAAGTCATTGACTCTGTAGTACATATAAAATAAAAATGTTTTTAATTAAAGTTAAATTATATCAAATCAATACAATTCACTAATCCAAACAGTAGCCAAAATGATATATAGGCATAATGGAGAAAGAATAGAAATACAATGTCTGGTTTGTTTTGCCTGTAGCCCATCATACGAATGGCGACGTCAACTGGATGAGACTATCCAGAAGAAACGCAAGACCTCTCTTCTTTTTGACCACCTGGATGCTTCCACCCTGGCTGAACACCTTACGTATATGGAGTACAAATCGTTTTGCAAAATTCTGGTAATTTATAGATGCAGTATTAATCACATATTGTGCGTGTAATAACATGACCTCGAGTCTGAGTTCATATTGCAAATCTGTTCCCCCTCAGTTCCAGGACTACCACAGTTTCGTGATGCACGGCTGCACGGTGGATAATCCCATTCTGGAGCGTTTCATTACTCTGTTTAACAGTGTTTCCCAGTGGATCCAGATCATGGTTCTCAGTAAGCCTACAGCTCAGCAGAGAGCCACTGTCATCAGTGAATTCATCAAAGTGGCCCAGGTTAATCCAACTCGCTTGCTTGCTTATATTTTAAGACATGTAATCTGTTTACAGCAGGGTCCAAAAGTCTGAGACCACATGGAACATCTGGGATTTAAACCTGAAAACAAACAATGTTTTAGGATTTTGACATTAATATATAGGCCTGTGTGTGTGTGTTTAGGGATGCACCGATATGGGCCTGAATACCAAGCTCATGCACTTGTACTTGTAAACAATGTCAGCCTCAGGGGTGTGGAAATACTTCAAAATTAATGATGACAGCCCACACATTGCGAACTGCATGCTTTCAATCACAATTCGTTATTGATTAGTGAAGGCTGGATAGGTGGAATCGCGCTGAATGATACACAACAGAANTGATATATATATATATATATTAATAATAATAATAATATATATAACTACGTTAGGGTCCTGTGACAGGTAGGTGAATTTAGGGAAGGGCCATACTATAGTGCCTTAATATTTTGTCAAACATTCTTATATATGATTCCCCACAATGTCAATCATAGTGGGGTCATTTGGCATTATGCCCTACGTTATCAGGACAAAATGTCCCCACAAAGATGCCAATTACCTTTTACATTTACATTTTTTGCTCATCAGGAAAACCACTTATAAATCATACTAAATTATGTTTTTTGATAATGTAAAAATGCAGAGTTTTCTGTGATGGGTAGGTTTAGGGGTCAGGTTAGGGGATAGAATATACAGTTTAAAATCATTATGTCTATGGAATGTCCCATAAAACTTGAAAACCCAACGTTTGTGTGTGTGTGTGTGTGCAGAGGCTACTGCAGCTGCAGAACTTCAACACACTGATGGCTGTAGTGGGTGGGCTCAGCAACAGCTCCATTGCTAGGCTCAAAAATACCCAGGCGCTCATCAGCAGCGAGACGCGCAAGGTAAGGACTGCCAGAGAGCTGCTTTGTAAACACACCTCCAATACTGGAGGAAAAAAACAAACAGCTGTAACACTCCAAATCTGGCAATGGGAGATAAGATTCTTAAGTTCCACTTTGTAGTAGGTGGCTTGAGAGCCATTTTCATACTCTCTGCCAGATTGCACAGAAATATCAATACTCAAGTCAAGTGCTCTGTTATCAGGCAACCAAACATGAGCAGAAAATCTTTTACCCATGTACTAACTACTGAAATCCCCTTTCCTCATATTTCGGCTGCACCGACCTTCATCCTAATGGATGGCCTCCTCTGTGTTTAATCAGGTGTTTGATGGATTGGTAGAGCTGGTAACTTCCTCTGGAAACTACAGTCGCTACCGTCAGCGTTTCTCTGAATGTTTGGGATTCCGCTTTCCCATCCTTGGGGTACATTTGAAGGACCTGATTGCTGTCCATGTGGCCCTGCCTGATTGGTTTGACCCAGAGAAGACTAGGGTCAACCTAACCAAGACCCATCAATTGTACGCCATCCTGGAAGAGCTGGCGCTCATTCAGAGCACTCCACCCAATATAGAAGCCAATTCAGACCTGCTGAATCTGCTTATAGTGAGTCTATTATGGGTGGGACGGGTTTGCTGTAATCAAAATCCAGTGATGGCAAAGCTGAATTTTCAGCACTTGTTACTCTAGTGGTCAGTGTCACATGATCCTTTAGACATCATTCTAATGCTGATTTAGTGCTCGAGAAATATTTTTACTTTTTAGGTAAATATTTCTTTTAAATATATTGATATTTAAGTAAGAGACATGGAGGTTGATATAGCCTTCGAAAGATCTGTCAAATTTATAAATTTAAATCAATTATTGTTCATCATTTGCATTTCTTCTGTACCTGTCCAGGTGTCTTTGGACCAGTACCACTCAGAGGACGAGATATATCAGCTATCTTTACAGAGGGAGCCTCGCAGCATTAAACTATCTGTGAGTCACCCCACCAACATAACAGCTTCTCAGATAGCAAATCATTGGCCACCATGAAGTAGAAAACACCAATTACAACCACTCATGACACAATTTGACAGATTAATTTTCCCAGTATGTTGCTTGCATTGCACTTTCGTGGACTTGCAGCTGGGGGACTGAAACATTACTCTATAATTATTCTGTTGAAACAATGGACAGCCGTCATTTATCCTCATCCAGAGGTCTAAAGAGTACCTGAAAACCACACTTGAGAAAAAGTACAGATACCTTACATCGAAAATGACTCCATTACAAGTTACAAGTAACCAATTCCTACACAACCTGAGTAAAAGTCTTAAAGTATCTGATTTTAACAGTACTTAAGTATTTGTCTCGAACTGATTGTAGGCTCAAAGATGCACTAGTCCTCAACACCTGAGAGACATGCCGGGGAAAATAAGAAACAATTGATTTGCAAGATGAGAAATCAAGTTTATTTTCTAAAATCAAAATAAAACTGAACACCTCAATATTGCAATAAATCCAGGTCGACACAACAACCTTTTAAACGTCTACAGACTCTCAAGTGCACAAAAAGGTCATAAGTAAACCAATATCCTTCAAAAAGGTCTTGTCAATATAGCGGATAAATAAAACAATGTTAAGTAAAATTAAATAGTCAAAGTCTACTGTATGTGCTGGTTTGAGCCTCATCACCAGCTGCAGTCATTTCCTCATCATTTTAAAAATCAAACACCTGCGATCAGCAATTACCTGCTAATGGACTCACATTCACGTAAAGTAGCCTTGTTGACAAATTTGGGTGAGTAAAGGCAAGACGCGATTATATATTACCTTCAATGCCCTTAGATGGCAATATCGCTTCTTTATATCAGAAACAAACTGCTGCAGAAAAAGTTAGGTGCCATGCAAAATGTAATTTGTAATTGCATTACTCATCACAAATGTAGTGGAGTAAAAAGTACTTTTACTTGTTCAAAAATGTAGTCAAGTAGAGAGTAAAAGTTGCTAATATCTTTGATACTCAGTACAACTACAAAGTAGCCAAAAAGATACCTAAGTACAGTAACTAATTACATTTACTCAAATACTTTACACCTCTGTCCATATCTACTGGTGCCTTATTTTCACTTGCTAAATACATCACTGATTTCTGGCCTCTTAGAATTCCAGCTCAAAGTCACAGTCTCCCCTAATAGAACAGTGGGCATCTTCAGTCAAACCCAAAGCGGATCCAGGCATTATCAACAAGCACATTGAAAAAATGGTGGAGGTATGTGACATGCACTACTTTTTGTTCATTTATGATTTTTCTGAATAATTCTTTGACTTTCATATAACCTTATTGCACAGAATATACATCCCTAATTCCAGAAAAGAATCAAGAATCTGTGATTTATTAAATCTCTTTAACCTTTATTTAACTGACAAAAGTACAAATAAAAGAGTAGAAAATAAAAAAAATATATAGTTTTCAGCAGACCAGCTTAAGTGTATTTTGTAAATATAAACAAATTTTGATTTTGATGGTTGCAATACACTGGGACAGAGGCATGTTTACCACTGTGTCACATGACCTTTCTGTTTAATTACACTTTTTAAATGTTTGGAAATTGAGGATACTAATTGTTGCAGTTTTGCAAGTGGAATTTTTGCCCAATCTTGCCTGATACAAGACAGCTGCTCAACAGTCTGTGGTCATCGTTGTCTGATTCTCCTTTTCATGAGGGGGCTTAAATTTTCAATAAGAGACCGCTGTAGGCAGGCCAGTCAAGCACATCCTCTACTGTGTAGAGGTCTAGAAACCACTCTGTTATAGCATGTGCAGAATGAGGCCTGGCATTGTCTTGCTTCTCGGGAAAGATGTCATCTTGATGGTATTGTATGTCTTTGTACAATCCCAATACATGCCTCCATGTTAATGGTACCTTCATACATATGCAAGTCACTCATGCCATTTGCAATGATGCACCCCTACACTATGATAGATGTCTCGGTGTTAGTGGTGTAGATTTTTCATGGACTCTTTCTTTTGAGTACATCAACAGGTGGCAAAAAGTGACTTTCTTCATGAGTGAGTCAATTATAATCATTCACTCAGTTGATTCATTCAGAAACACAAATTCAGCCAGGAAAGAAACAAGTGACTGACCTTTTGAGAGAATCATTGAATCAGTCACTCAACCAATTTTTTCAAAAACACAAATTCATGCAAAAATGAAACAAGTGACTTACCTTATAAGTGAGTCATTGAATCATTTACTCAACCAATTCATTTAAAACACTGATGCATTCAGAATTGAAACAACTGATTGACCTTATGAGTGAGTCATTGAATTATTCACTCAACCTATTTGTTCAAAATCATTGATTTATTCAGGAACATAACTGGGAGACTTGCAACCAGTTCATTCTGCTTTTTGTTTGGAAATATTTTCATTTGTTGAGCAAAAATAACAGGTAATATTGTTTCTGAAATGTAAGTTATATGCTATGAAGGTCTTATTTATAGAATGGGTGAATAAACCAAAGATCACACTATTGCATAAATTTGACAAGTATTCCAGAGAGCTGTGTACTAAATTAATTTGCGGTGCAAATGAACTAATCAGAAGACTTCTTATTTTCAGTCAGTGTTCCAAAATTTTGACACTGATGGCGATGGCTACATTTCCCAAGGAGAGTTTGAGATCATCAGGAGCAATTTCCCTTACCTCGGCAAGTTTGATGAACTGGACCAAAACCAGTGGGTTTATCAAGACATCTGTCCAGTTTATCTAGAGTAATAATTTTCCCTCATTTGTCAAAGTCTACAGTACGGTAAAGGTACCATCTTTCTCTTTTTCATTTTCTTTCCCAGGGACTGTAAAATTAGCCGAGAGGAGATGATTGAGTACTTCACAAAGGCAAGCTCCTTACAGAACTGTAAGATGGGTTTTTTTCACACGTTTACAGAGACGAGCAGTATCAAGCCTTCATTTTGTCGGCACTGCTCTCGCTTGGTGAGTACACATTTTATATGGAGCTTGAACTCTTTATCTTCATCTCCAACATGATGACAACCCACACAAAAGATGAAATAAGATCTTTTCAGTGTCATGAGAAACAGACATAGAGATCTGTACTTATTTCAAAAAGCACAGATGTACATAATGCCTATTTTATTATCACTCGTAAGCCAGATTGTATTTACTGCTTCCATTCGTTCATATTTGTCTCTGCTGTCAGAGGTTTATGGTGCTTGTGCTGTTTTCGCTCAGAATGCAGCAGTGTATTTTAGGGTGTGTCTGAGGGAAAGATGTTGTTATGTTCACAGTTGGTACTTGGGTGTAGACAGTAACCACTTCCTATTTTCTAATTTCCTGTCAAGATCCGCCCCAGTACAGAACGTGCTTTCCTTTTTCGTTAGTGTTCTTTTTTTAACAAGCATTTTCGAAGACATTCAGTGAATGTAAACAAAGCTTTTTCTATGCCATTAAATTAAAGGTCTATTTCTCTTATATATATATATATAAAGGAATAAGTATAATTTTTGAAAAATGTTTAACATTAAGTCCCCTGGCATGACATAGACTCCAGTCATATCATTAGCACAATAAAACAAGAAGTAAAGAATTAAGTATATTTTAATTTTGTAGAAAATTAAATTAAATATATTACATACACTAGCATTCAAAGGTTTGGAGTCAGTAAGATTTTTTTTTTAAAGAAATGAATTATTCAGCAAGGATGCACTAAATTGATCAAAAGTGACTGAAATCTTTTGTAACAATATTATTTTAATATTTATTATAAACGCTGCTCTTTATATATATATATATGTATGTATGTATGTATGTATATAGACTTATTTTATATATGCTAATTCTTGCAGATATGGGGATTTTACAAACAGCGATGCAAATGCAAAGGTATGAAACAAAATGAAGTGTGACGTGTGTGTGTGTGTGTGTAAATGTAGCATTGTGACCCTCCTCTCTGTTTTTCAGTGTGTGGGGTGAGCTGTCATAAAGACTGCTGCAGTCATTTGGCCATTGAATGCCGCAAGCGTGCACAAAGCGTCAGTTGTCACAATGATGCTTCCTTTAAGGCCACACGCTCTTTCAGCTTTCCGCCTCCCTCCAGCACAGAGCCAATAGCAGAGTACCCAGGTAAATGCACAATAATACACAAATGTACTTGAACACAAGACGCACACACATGCACGTTACACTACACAATCCAATAAAATAAATAACATTTTAGGATTTTAAACAATTAAAAAAAAAAATGAAAATGAAATATTAAAAAAAAGAAATAAAGAAATATTTAAAAAAAAGTTATTTTTGCTCAATTTCTTTANTATATATATATATATATATATATATATATATATATATTGCATAGTTGTGCTTGTAGTCAATTGTTTTATTTGTGATAACGCAATGAAACATGCCAAATTGTGCAGACATCATTTTTGGCCAGGCTGTCATACAAAGAAATGAGGAACACATGCAAAAAAAAAAGGAGAACCAAAAAAATATTAATAACTGATTATGTTGTTGTCAATGTATGCTTTTTCCTGTGAGCTTTTTGTTTTTCTGTTCATTTTTTTTTTGCCAAATAATTTTGTTACATAAATACCTTAACCAAGTTAAAGGTGCAATATGTAAGAATTTTGCAGTAAAATATCCAAAAACCACTAGGCCAGTGTTATATATTTTGTTCACTTGAGTACTCATAATATCCCAAATGTTTTCAACTATTTGTAAATCGTGAGAAAATTGCAATTTTACCCAAGGCTCCGGGACGTGTGAGGAGTCGCCTGTCAATTGCGTCATACCCGCGTTATCCTCGGTTTCCGGTTTTATTTTGTAGAAACCATGGAAACACCAAAGACGCTTTAATATATTACATGTTTTAATAGACAAGGGAACAACTGTTTGGTTACATTTATAGACAGAAAACGAATTATTGTTATATAGCTCAACACTTATCTTATTGTTTAAATCTAATTTTCTTGATTTTTTTGTGAGTACCATGCTTTACCATGCCTCAGAGAAAAACACTATTTTGTGAAGTAGCTAACATAGCATAATCAGATGCAGCTTTATTTTTAGTAACAGTAATACAGAATTTTCTCCATCATACAATACATTTTAAAATGAATTGCATGCCATTTATTAACACAAGCCATCCAGTATTTAATATGATATTCTAAAATCGATCTAGCTTACTGCAGTATGTCTCAAACAAGTGTCTCATAGCAGCTGCCGAGCGAACGCACAGAGTTATAACATCATTTTCAACACACTCAAATGTATCTAATATGATAAACAGAGCTGTGTTACCTCATACTCATGACCAGAAAAGCGGAAGTGGCGCCAGTGACTGTGGCATAATAAAAGTTCCGCTGCTCGTGAGGCGTGTGTTGTGCAATCGCTCCAGCGGCCTCGTTCAGCTCCCACAACACTCGGTCATGCTCTGCTTCATACTACAATAACATTATCGCATCCATGAACATGATTTCTGCCCGAGTCCTATCCTGATTAGTTCCACTGGCTGTGAGGTGAAGACCACATGTCCCAAGATTCCGCGCTCAAACTTGCCGTCATCAAGCTACGCCTTTGTTTGAATAGGCCTCTAGCGACCTCTAGTGGACAGAAAATATTACATATTGCACCTTTAAAGCTGCAGTCTGTAACTTTTTTGTTTGAAATGTATACAAAATAAATTTTTGAGCAACGGTAAGCTTGTAATACTATTTTCTCATTCAGTGGTACTGGTAGGTTTCCATGGGAAATTTGAGCATGCCGCCTTACATCTTTGCGTCATTATGTCTGTTTACATAAAGAAGGAGTCCCAGCTAGTAAGCTATATGGCATGTGAGGATGCTGTAGGTGGCGGATCATTATTTATATCCTTTTCTCACAGCAGCTGGAATAATTAAACTTACCATTTTGATGGCAGATTTTATGGTGTGACAAATGGACGATTAGAGATTAGACTGTACAGAAATTGAAATCTACAGGTAACGCTAATACACTCTAATTACATGCAGTCACGCAATGCTGATGTTGTTAACATTAAAAATTTGAGAAGTATAACAATAATAATAATTTGTATGGTTTGATGTGATCCGAGCTAAGAGATCTTTAGATTTAATCGCCATTGTCAGCGTGATTTATTGTAATGCTTTTTTTTTCTCAGTTGGTCAGAACAAAAGTGGCAGACATGTTACTTTCTTGTTCAGATGACATTTTCCAGTGAAAATTCTTACTTTGGTCATACTTCCAAGACTACGATCTGTGATTCCAAAATACCTGTACAGTGTCCACATTAGTACGGTGACTGACAGCCACACATTCTCCTCAAAACATTAGATTCATCCGCGCTGAGGAGCCGTGCCGATGCACAACCCACGTAAAGATGATAATTCCGCAAATAACTGCAATTGCATGTTTCGAACAGAGATGGCGACAAAGAGGCAAAACTTACGGACTGCAGCTTTAATTATTTTTTAAATTAAAAGGTTACTTGCATTTTTATTTACAAAGAACATAACAGATATATTTTACTTACAAATAAAATAAAATAATCAGCACTATTTTACTGTAAACATAACATAAACATGAACATGTATTCTCATGTACCTACAAAAATGAATGTAATCAAAAATATTTTACTGTAACGGTACATGTATTGTCAAGTTGAATACAAATCATTGTTATTGAAAAAAACACATTTGTAATTAAATTAGAAAGATGTAAAATAAAAGCATTTCCACTACTGGTCTTTACCTAGTAGAATCCCGATCCTGTCTAGTATGCCATACAATTTATCTTTTGAAGAATAAACGATGATAGTAACTTGCAGTGACTTCCCTCTCTCCCTCTCTATACCTCCACAGTCATCACAGACGGCTCTCAGGAGGGACAGGATGAGGTTTTTGATGTCCACCTTTGATGAGGTTAAAGAAGATGTATATTGCCAACACATTCACCTCGTGGTTGAGAGCTTTTTCATTAAGTCCTTCTCACGAAGAGAAATCCATCACCTGGCATTAGATACGTTCCTCTCCTCTCTTTCCATAGGAACATCCTGGAGCAAATCCATAAGCAACCGCAGCAGCAGTGAGGGAGATACACTATTCTCCATATGTTGTCCACTGCAATCCATTCTCTTGAACTCTCCTATACTCTGATTTCTCCTGGGTTGCTGCTCAGAAAATAGTACATAGTATTTTCTTTTAATTATAATTTTTTAACACAAGGAATTTTGTGGGACTAAAAACTATCACATCACAATTAACAATCTGTCACTTATGCACAGAACAGTACAAGGTATTTCTTCTGTACCATTTAGTTGAGAATATACGATCATATCTGACATTGTACAAGAGTGAGAATTGTTTTATAACCGAGAATACTATTGAAATTGGAATTCCTGTAACTGCATGATTTCATTGATCTCTTACATTTTCATGATATGAATTATACAGAGAGGACAAGGTCAAATGAATGACGTGTTGCAGACATTATTGTGCCACAGCCATCTCTCATCGCAGGCTTTCATTTCACACCAACAGAAGGCGCTGTTGTTCTAAATTGAGAGACTGATATGACAAGATCTTGTGCTGCCTCATTTGCTTTCTGTTTTTATGTTTAGCCTATATTATTGTTATTATGCAGATGAGTCATTTGTTTTCTTTTATGTACATTTACTTTTTTGCAGAGGAAATGTATAATAGAATAGAACATTTCATCAAATGAAAATAGTCTGCTGTCTGTCTTTTATTTTAATCATTAAAAGACATCAACTGAGAGATTGTCAAGAGAGATTGCTGAGGAAACGGCATCGTCGACATATTTACTGTCCAGACAAACAGCTGTAAGCTGAAAACGGAAGCAAGAAGAAAAGGTTTCAAGGTTTTATTTTTATTGCACTATTTACTGTAAACATCATGCTGTGTGAATCAGCTGAAATTGGCCTAGATCATTCTAGCAGGTTGGACCTTTAGCTGCAAAGCTACATATATGTTTACAGTTAAGTTGTGCTTTCTACTTTTTAAAGTTATTTTTTAACACTTCGCCGGTGAACCATGTCACTTAGAGAGCAAAGAACTGCTATTATTGCAATGAAACCATAGGCTGTGGTGTGGGCGGGGCTTAAATTACAGCTTAAAGGGTTAGTTCACCCCAAAATGAAAATAATGTCATTTATTACTCACCTTCATGTCGTTCTACACCCGTAAGACCTTCGTTTATCTTCGGAACACAAATTAAGATATTGTTGATGAAATCCGATGTCTCAGTAAGCCATGAGAGCAAAGCCATTGAAACTCTCAAGGTCCATAAAGGTAACGTTACTAAACATATTTGAAACAGTTCACGTGAGTTCAGTGTTTTTATCTTAATATTATAAAGCGATAAGAATACTTTTTGTGCGCCAAAAAAAAAAAAAAACGACTTTTCAACAATATCTGTATGGGCCGATTTCAAAACACTGCTTCATGAAGCTTCTGAGCTTTATGAATCTTTTGTTTCGAATCATAGATTCGGATCTCCTATTCTCCTATAAAACGGCTAAACTGCTGAAATCACGTGACTTTGGCGCTCCGATTCACTGATTCAATTCGTAAAGCTCCGAAGCAGTGTTTTGAAATCAGCCCTAATAGATATTGTTGAAAAGTAGTTATTTTGGGATTTTTGGCGCAAAAAAAGTATTCTTTATAATATTAAGATAGAACTCACATGAACTGTTTCAAATATGTTTTTAGTACCTTTATGGACCTTGAGAGTTTCAATGGCTTTGCTCTCAATGCAGGCCTCACTGAGCCATCGGATTTCATCAACAATATCTTAATTTGAGTTCCGAAGATGAACGAAGGCCTTACGGGTGTGTAATAATTCAAACATTAACCAAACAATTTGAAATGTAATGTAAAACATCCTGATATACATAGTTAAATTTAAATAAAACAATGTTTTACAGACTGTTTTTTTAATAAAAAAAAGTTAATACTTATATTTATTTATAATATTATTCTAAAAATATTA
>RJVU01033627.1:1934650-1960940 GCA_003731715.1 Anabarilius grahami
TAGTGAGGCTGTTTTGTTAAAATCTTGCCTGAACAGACACTTGAGGTCCAGGCTTTGTGCTTAAGGTTATTAGCTGAGGGTAATACATGGGGGAATTACTACAGATACCATTAATCATACTAGCTGTTGTTTGAGTATTTGGCTCATTACACAAAGCTTGCGAATGTAAAGTAATCTGTTAAACATTAATGCATTTAAAGATGATACATGCCTAATATTGTATGACTCGAGGATGAAATAACAGTAAAAAATGAAAACAATGGAAATGTTCAACTTATAAAACAGCCCGCAGCATTAGCTGATGTATAATCAAGTGCATGAAATCATGTGCGTTGGCGTTTTAAAATGTCTTTGCAATAGATCGTTACACATTTTCTTTGTAATTAAATTCTGCACTAAAATGATATGGTAAACAATCTGTGCTCATTGTCTCACTTGACCCCCAGAAAACTTTCTTGTCCCTAGTGACACACTCATACTTAAAATATTTAATCATAACAGTAGTTAACATTGATTCTCAATTAAACAGCGCTAAGTCAGTTACTCACTGTTGTGCTATATTTTGGTCAACATTTACCTTAAATGTAACCCAGTGTCCAAATATGTATTCTTCTATATCGTATGCAAAAAGCAGTATGTGAATTGAGTAGGATGCCTGAGTATGTGAAACTAAACTCAGTGAAACAGTAGGCGTACAATACCCAGATGACCTACTGTATCCGCTGAGATTCTGAAGCGTGCAAAGTGCAAACAATGGACACTTTGCAGTCCCGTGAGGCCATGGGAGCTGAGGAGTCGTACAATTTGAAATATTAAAAAATGGCAGAGAAATGTGAGCCAGGTGGCTCATTTCAAGGTTAAGTNCACACACACACACACACACACACACACACACACACACACACATGCACACACATCTGGTTTACTATCCTTGTAGGGACTCTCCATAGACATAATGGTTGTTATACTGTACAAATATTCTATCCCCCAACCCTAACCCTACCCCTAAACCTACCCATCACTGAAAACTGTCTGCATCTATAAAAAAAAATTTTAAACCATCATTTAGTATGTTTATTAATCTATTTCCCCCATGGGGACTGCTGGCTGGTCCCTACAATGTAGGTGACCTCAGGTTTTACTATCCCTGTGGAGACCATTTGTCCCCACAATGACAAGGGATATTGCCATCTTTATGTGAACATTTTATCCCCATAATGTAGGGTATACCTGAACCACACACACATACACAGACACACACACACGCATACACACACAAATACCTGAGTAAAATATTTTTGAGGTTGTTGTTAATATTTCACAGGTCAAAGGAAAACAGCAAAAAGCAGATTTTTGTATGGGAATGTATTTATATTACACGTGTATATCTACAGACATCAACTGTCAAGAAGCAAGTCTTCCACTGAATTCAGTAAATACTGTGAAAGTACAGAAATATGAAATATGTACGATTTTTTGCATAGTGCTCTAAATGTACATTCAGTCAGTCATTGCAAAAGCCCTGGTGCGAAAACAGCTAAAAACAAACAAATAAACAAACAAACTAAATATTGATTTCATATTAAAAAAAATATATAGCTAAAAGCAGAAACTAAAGGGCCAAGCACAACAGAAGCAAACAAGAAATCTAGCGACAGACCAACAATGTCATGGACTATGATAGCAACTAAGACAAAGATACTACATGTCAATCAGACCAACAGTACTGTACTTAAAGGGTTAAATCACCCAAAAATGAAAATGATGTCATTAATTATTCACCCTCATGTCGTTCCACACCCGTAAGACCTTCATTCATCTTCAGAACACAAATTAAGATATTTTTGATCAAATCCGATAACTCAGTAAGTCTCGAGAATGAAATAACAGTAAAAACAGTAACTATAGCACTTATAGCCAGCAATAACTAAAAAATATGTTTTTAGTAGCTTTCTGGGCATTGAAAAAGGGAGTGTTATTGCTGGCGATGCAGGCCTTACTGAGCCATTGGATTTTATCAAAAATATCTTAATTTGTGTTCTGAAGATAAATGAAGTTCTTACGGGTGCAGAATGACATGAGGGTGAGTAATTAATTACATAATTTTAATTTTTGGGTGAACTAACCCTTTAAGAGCCAATTTTAAATTTTGTTCAATTATAGCACCACCGAGTGGCGCAGTCCCACCGTTGTTTTGTTTTTGTTTTTTTTGTTTTTTTCTGTGTGTGTGTGTCCTCAAAATGCCTCCATATATAAGAATGTCCAATTTGGTGAAAATATCTCATTTCGTTTAGCGGTTGTAGACATTTATATGTATGAACACACATAAATGGCCATTTCGGTGCTTGGCCCCTAATTAATGTATTATCTCCATAAAGATACAAAAGCAAGTATGTTTCCCTGATGAGTGGACAGGTATACAATGTTGCCATGGACAACAGTCATTGTTTATAAACAGTGCTGGGTTGATAACATAGACATTTTAGTTGGTTACTAATTCTAAATTACATGACAAACATTTTAGTTAGCAATGTAATCTAGAGATTACTCATTTTAGGTAATGTATTCTGACTATTTTGATTACTTTTACATTACTTTTGACCTGACTTGTTTATCACATTGATTTGAATAGGATAAACTTGTCATATAACTGTTCCAAGACACAAAGGATCCAAACGCAGTATTTATTCAAAGGGTAATCCAATCATAACCCACAAAACAATCTTAGGTAACACTGTAAACCCGAATAAGTTGGGCTAACTCAAATTTGAGGTAATCAGTTACATCAATTTTTTTGAGTAATGATGTTCCCAATTTTAAGTAAGCGGAACTACCAATTTTTGAGTTTGTAGTACTCGTGCATGCTAACTGCTCCTAACTTGAAGTACTGAGTTAGCAAACTCATACATTTTAATAGCAATTAACATAAAATATTTAGTTAATTAACTTTATTTTGAGTTCTTGCAAATTAAATGAGTTATTTACTTCACTGTAAACCCTAATAAGAAAATTCAGAAAATGCCAACTTACTAATTGTCTAAAATGTTAACAATGGCATAATATAGTATAGACCTTTCTGAATAAGTATAGCAACTTAAAACATGTAACTTACCTGCTCTCAAACAAAGCAGCATGTACCGCTTGTCACCTATGATGGTAACTCTCCAAAAACCCACATTAACAGAAACTCTTCTAAATTAACATAATAAAACATTAATCACTACTAAATCTCCCTTACCATTAATCTTGCACAAAAAACATTATATAACACTTAATTTTAGAATTTACTCTCCCTTTCGAGTGCCATGGGCAAAGCATGATGGGAAATAGAAATCCCAGCCCAGTTTCAGTTAAACTTACGTTTGTCTAAATTAAAAGAAATGAGTTCATACAACTCAAAACAATGAAACAGTTCAGTTTATTTGAAAAATGTCAGTACTGTGAACTCAAAAGAAAAAGAAAGTTCTAAATACTCATAACAGTTCATCTAACTGAACTAATTTGTTTAATTTAAGTTTGTCCTACTCAAATCAATTAAATTCCAGGCGAGTCACGGAATCAAGATAAGGTTTGTCCAAGAAGTTGCTAGATTTGTCGCTAGGCTTTTGAAAAAAAGTCTCAAAAGGGGCAGGGAAGTCATTAAATCTAGCGACAAAATCACTAAATTGACAGCACTGGCAAACAGTCCAAACAATATCATAGTCCAGGGCAGAGGCAGAACAGAGAAATCTAGGGGAACAGTCAGAAAATCCAAAAAACCTAGAGACATGAAACCAGGGAGAATGCTCAGAAATGCAGTACAGACACAAGACTTTGCAATGACTGACAGATTGAACATGGTTTAGACTGGGACTAACAAGTTAATGAAACACAGGTGGAGACAATCAGTAAGGATGAGACCAGGCAGAGGATTATGGGGGATGAAGTCCATGTGTGAATGGCATAGAACAAGAGGGGAGTGCCTTCTGGTGGACTACAAGGACGTGACATTATTACCATATTGATATAAATTTACAAAGAGAAAGAAAATATATTCCATTTTTTGTTATCAACAACATGAAGTGTGTACAACGTCAACAGCGTAGGAGAATGACATAAACGTTGAATTACGTTGAATAAAGTCATTATTTATGTTTGTTTTTTGCGCACAAAAAATATCCTCGTTGCTTCATAAAATTAAGGTTGAACCACTGTAGTCGTGGACTATTTTAATGATGTTTTTAATACCTTTCTGGGCATTGAAAGTGGTAATTCAATTGCTGTCTATGGAGGGGTCAGAAAGCTTTCGGATTTCATCAAAAATATCTTAATTTGTGTTCCAAAGATGAACGAAGGTTTTACGGGTTTTGAATGACATGAGGGTGAGTCATTAATGACAGAAATTTCATTTTTGGGTGAACTAAACCTTTAAAACACAGTTTACCAAAAGGTGTCCCAATTTTGCTGACTTCACCCTATAATCTAATTACAAGAACTTAATTTTTGGAATCTGATTACATAATCCAGATTAAATGTAATCAGTTACTTCCCAGCACTGCTTTAAATATTTGACTGTTGAAAACCGCGACTGACCAATCAGAATCAAGTATTCCATAGAGCAATTACAAGAATTTGTAATTTGTTTACAAAGACCCATAAACGCCCTAGACTCAAGGTTCATGAGGAAACTGCAGGGGATTTGTGAAATTTTGATACATTGGCAATAGCAAGTTATACAAGTTATATAAATTCCAGAGGGTGTTTAAAATAAATATTTTAGGGGTTAAGAAAACCATAAAGGTTGGGAACCCCCGGTCTAAACGGATTATGGGACAGAATCAGAAGTTGAAAGTAACCTAAATATTTTAGAGCTTCGGCAGACCATAAAGGCTGGTTGGGAAACCCTGGTCTAAACGGATTAAGGGACAGTAGGGGGATGGATGAGACGTAGTTACTGGAGTCGGTGGTCCAGATTTTGATAAAGTAAGTCACATTGAGGCAGCTGTGCCGCAGTCATCGTATCGTCGGTGAGGTTGGAAGGCGAAGTGCTCGCGCGGGATGATTGGTGAGGTGTTCCACTGACCGCGCCCTCATTTCGCGCCTATAACCGCTACCGGGAGAACGAGCATAGAGCGGCAGAACTGCTGTGTCGTTTCATGCAGGTGGAGCGGCTTGACGCGCTCACACAGCCGTCGTCTGTACGCCAGTGAAAGGGGAGGGCAAACACCGCATTTCGCATCTCTGGACTATACAAAAGACAAACGAACAATTCCCAGTGAGAAGTGGGGATAACGCGCGCTCACTTTCAGCCACAAACACAGGTAAGGGCACTTCTGTGTGACTCTGCAGATGCTTTTGTCATCAGAATATTTGCTTTCAGAAATGCAGGTGATGCGCGGGGCTGGGGAAGTAAACGGATGGTGTTGACTCTAAAGCTAAAATGTTATTGTCTATTCTGTGTTCTTGTTAACCCCTCGGAAATGTAGCTTTTTATATATTTCTCATTGGTGATGGTTTTGAACACCTGCGTGCCAGCGTAGCGTTACTAACGGGCGCTGTGTGTATTGATTTGCCCCCATTCGAGTCATGCCATGTGCGGCTCTCAGATGCACGAGAGAGAGACAAATGGGAAAGACGTGGGAATAAAACAGCCTTTTGTTTGGATAAAGGGCTATTTCATCCTCCGAATGGACTGTTGATAAAATATTTGTTTCCATGGAACACATTTTTGGAGGGTATATCCATCTGACCCTCTAAACAAGTTCACAAAGGACGGGCTACATCATGTAAACATATGGTCCGAATAAATTGTTTGTATGACTTATGAAATTACAGTCAAGGCCTGTGGGAGTGTTTCTGGACATGACGAATGTTTTGAGAAGATTCAGTCTTTTTATGCATCGTCATTAACAAGTTCAGGGAGTCAATTTCGCCACATAACAATATTTCTATAGCGTAAGGCACATTAAAATTGTCCCCAAGCAACTCGAATATATGATGTCATTATTTTCTCATGTTGTTCCAAACCCAAATGATTTTCTTTCTTTTGTGGAAAATGTATTTAAGAATTTCCTGTCTTTTCTCTTGCAAATGATGTCAGTGAATTATGACTCAAAATATTAAGCCTCACAAAGGTCTTGAATTCACTAAAAAGAATCATGGAAGTGATTAAGAATTTTTTGCATTTATAAAATAGCAATTGAGTGATGAACAGATTAAAATTTCCATTGTTTTTCAGGGATACTCTTCCCTAACTGTGAGTTTAACTTGAGTACCAGATCCATCTGATTTCTGAACAAATCATTCAGGCTAAAGGTTTATGAAATTGATCAAAAGAATACTCTTTAAAAAAAAAAAAGAAAAAAAATCTGATTTAAAAAAAACTATTCATTTACAGATCTGAAATCGTTACTTAAGCGCTTTATGTGGTGGATATTCCATACATTTTTATTCAAATTTAGGTCTTCTGTTCTTCACATAACCAGTATACTCCAGCAGTGGCCATGCAGCTGCATAAATAGCCACAATATAATAGGGATGTGTCACGATTTTCGAATATTCGATTAGTTGATTTAATTAAAGAATATCGAATAGGTTGTGCGATGATCGTCTTTAAAAAAATTCCCCATTTGATGTGGTGACCAGAGGGTGGCACACGCTGCCAATAACGCACCTAAAAGCTGTAATTCAGCTCAGACATTGCCTCACACGCACACTAGACTTGTTTAGCATATAACAGACCCATTAAAATTAATTTTAACATAAGCGCCGTCGTTCAATCTGTTCACAATATGTTTTTACGCGTTTAGGCAGCCAAAAATCATTATGGCGTGAGGTAGGCTTGCTGCGATAGGCGGTGTTAAGCCACAACACCGGTACACCACAACACTTGCCCACCGCGGCACCGCCACCCACCGTCGTTTTTATTTATTTTTATTTTTATAAAAATCATTTAGTTCAGTAAGAGAACAGACACTACAATTAAAATCTAAATGTGTCGGCTCAATTCAGCGCGAGCCGAACGAGAGTCGCAGCACAAATCAGCAACAGTCCGATTTCACCTCACTTCGCCTCACTCTTCACTGACAAGACGACGGTGGCAGTTTTGGTTTCAAATCGCAATGTAAAAGCGTCCATTTAAGCGGTTTTGTCATTGTACTGCTTTGTTGTTGTGTTTCTCATTAAAAATAACAATGAACCCAGCATTCAAGCAATCGCCGCTACCGAATTGGCGCTAATTTGAAAGTGAAAGTAAGGCTCACGGCCGCACGGGCGTTCATAATGGTTCGGAGAGCGAGCGTTTTCAGTCTGCTCCGCACCGTTATGAATGACCGTGAAAAAAAGATTGAAAGCGTGAATGGTCTCTCTCCCTCTCTCTTTCCGTTTATGTGTGTGTAGCCTTTACATGCGTGATGGGAGGGGTGCGATTTTCGAATAATATTCGAATAATTCCCAGCGATCTTCGAATATTATTTTTGCTTGAAATGCCCCTCCCTACAATATAAAGACTGTGTCATAAAGTCGGATAAGTCGAAATTGCAATAGTCATTTCTTCCATATTATGACATACTTCCGAGTGAAATAGTGGCTTGAAAAGACAGAGAAGATGTAGGGTGGGACTTGATTTTGCATGCAGTGACAGGTTATCCCACCCCCACACTGAAAAACTCATAATCTGGGAAGATAAGAGATATCTTTGCAAAAGGAACGGGAAGTTATTTAGATTACAAACGGACATGAATGAAATAAAATAATGATGTGCATGGATAAATCAATTATAATAAATACAACAATATTCCATAAAAACCAAGAATTGTCAATATTGATTTTATCGTGACTTTAAGAACTAGTTTTACTTTTTGGATTCAAATTAGACCAATTTATAGCCATATTTGGACGGGACTAGTTTTCTAAACGACGATTGAGTTATAATACTTATCACTTGACATCTGTGATTTCATGTACTAATTTGGACAGGACTAACATGACTCTATTTTTTTTTATAGAGGTGGGAGTGTGTGCTAGATGTGGGCGTTACAAAAGTGTCATGTGCTATGCTTTCGCGCATCAATTTATTACATTCATTTATTTAAAAATCCCTATTTAAGTAATTTGGCTCTATTTATTAATTGTATTTTTCATCGTATTGAGATAAAAGCATGCAAAAGATTGGTGGGCAAACATTAGCTCAGGTAGGTCAAAAAAAAACATTAGAGAAACGTTAGGATAATAATCACCAATCACAGACATTCACATTCGGGTGGGATTAGATTTCTCAGAGGACCATTGAGTTTGCCAAAAAACTGTAATTTGCTTTGTAATTTTTACAGAGGTTTTGTGAGGAAAAACACTAACTTGGCAGATTCGCACAGGATTAAAATCGCAAAGTATGTCTGTGAAACACAAATTTCTCTAACATCCCCCTGAACACTAGTCCCGTCAGAACAGGGTTTATGATATGTAATTGAGTTTTAAAAAATTAGTTGACTAAATGGTAAGACTAGTCTAAGCAGTTTATATAACTAGCCACAGAATACTTCAAATATAGAATTATATAGACTATTTTATGGTATTTCTATAGTTTTTCTTTTAAATTTTGCATCATTTTTTTTTCTTTAAATTTCCTCCTGTTTATGTAACACAAGAAGAAATA
Source organism: Anabarilius grahami (assembly GCA_003731715.1). NCBI lineage: Eukaryota > Metazoa > Chordata > Actinopteri > Cypriniformes > Xenocyprididae > Anabarilius > Anabarilius grahami. Next base: position 1,943,283 of record RJVU01033627.1, read on the forward strand.
AAGTCATACAGGATTTGAACATGAGGCAGATATACCCCCTATACATTGGTCAACTACAATGGACGTCAGCACATCTAAAGAACGAAGCCACCAAAATACCACGTTTTAATTCTCATTGTATCGCCCTCTTGAACATCTGTTGTCTTTTTCTGCCGTTGCCATGTTGCAACCCTCTATTAGCTCTATCACCAACTGTTCTGTGGCAGGGCAGCCAGGGCTGAAGAACTGAGGATAACTCGATTGTGAGCTGGTGTCAGATAAATCTTTCCAAGCTGTGGTGTGTGAAAATTCAGAAGCATTTGCTGTGGATGACAATACATCATGGATGTAATTAAATTCACTGTTTATTATTAGTATATGATTAACACCACTAATTACATATGAGTCCCTTGTGTAGTAACTGCTGAGGTGAATCAGTCAAATTGAGTTTTTGATAAATGTAGGCTATTTTCAGACATATGTTTCTAAAGTTTATGACCGAGACACGCTCTAGACAAACTCAGCTTCTCCAGTTGATCAAATCGACAGAACTGCCGCTATTGAAAGGCTTGAGTGATCAATATCACATAACAGTTGCTGTCTGTCAGTGTAATAGGTTAGTTCGACAGTTATATGCAACCATTTACGAGGCTATAAAAATGTGGACACAAAGATGCAGATGGTGTTGCTCTGTGCATGAAGACCATTATATGATTCTTAGCCATGGGTCAGTAATGGAAAACACTGCTTTGAACATGTAGCCGGTCTGTGCCATTCTGGCTTTGTTCCGAAAAACAATGAAAGTTTCATGAGCTTTTTTAAAACGGTCCTATAATAGGAAAAAAAAATGATAAGATGCATTCTGTTTTCAAGCACCATCGATTATTCATTCTGGTATGCAGCAGCATGGATGTCAAAACAACATCACAGACATCACCGTCCAGGCTTTTTACGTCCAAGTGGGAAAAAGAAAGGACTTTACTAAAGGGATGCCCACTGCCAGGCCGCACATCTGGGTTTTGCATGGCTCATCGTATTCATCCATAGCTGGAACACGGTGGATGTCACCCCATAACACTGATTCGAAATCAGTTTTGCAGTTGCTGTCATGGTTGCGGTTTGGATTTGGCCAGGCGAGGCTGGTCCCACTTCAGGAAAATGAGAGGCGAGCAGAAGGGGGACTAGCATTATCAATAGCCTCCCATGAGTGTTAGGCCTGGAACTAAATCTCATCTCACCAGCTGATAAGGAGTATCGCTTGCCGTCATTGGGCTCGGAGATACTAGTGTAGGGGGAGGAAGGAAAGCTGGTGGCTTTCCTGATGGACAGGTGGTCTTCCTTTCTTTTTTTTCCTCCCCTGTCTGTACACACAAAGGTTGACTGGCTGGTTTGTGAGCGTGTTTTTTGTTTGTTTGTTTGTTTATCGTCCTTCTGTGCTGTCCTTTGGCATCTGTGTATGAGGAACCGTTTTAAAGGGAATGTCTCAGTGAGCCATGTTGGAGACCATGTTAGGATTGAATTCTATCTAGTGCAGCTCGTACAATGACCCAGTGTTGGTTAACTGACAAGTTGTCAGATTGTTTGTGCACTGCTTAATTAATTACTTTTTAAAGCATTTTGCAATTAGCATGATGATAGTTCATCATAACATTGCCTCATGATGTCTTCCATTGTCACGCTCATGCTGGGTATGAATTAGGCTTACTAGCTGCATGATGATCTATACTTTTATTTAATTATTAATGTGAGGAGTACAAAACAAAAGGAAAACATTCAGTATAACACATTAGAGCTGCACAATTTTTAATTGAGATTACTATTACAGATGATGTGGTGAAGTGTCAATTACAGTGTTCTATTTGAGTCTGTGTGTTGTGGATCATTTTATTATTATTCAAATTGTTACTGATACTGATTTTCTTGATTTAGATTCAATTAAATTCCATTTGAGAATATGATATGGCATGCAGTAGGGTTGCATGATATAAGTACCATATCAGTTATTTATTTATTTTTTAAATTATTAGTATTGGCTGATTGGGTCTATAGGCCTGTATCAAATATAGTCTGACACGGATAGAAAATAAATTAATAATATGGATATAAATTTCTTTGATTTACTGTTGTCTCTAAAAACAATAACAATTTAATAACTGTCTTCAGGGAAAGATTTTGAGAAAATGAAATATTCTCTCAAAATGAATGTCCATTTTTTTCTGACTGTATATAGAGCTGTGATTCCTCAATTCACTTTTTACATGTAAATTGATTGATCAGATTTTTTTAGTGATGTATTTAATTTATTAAAGTCCCCCTGTAGTCAATAATTTTATCCCTTAAAACTCGTCTTTGATCACCAAAATTACATTTTTAAAAATGTTTTCCTGTGAAAAAGTAACTCTACACCCTTGCCTAATTTAGTATACGCGGAACTTTGCATATGCAAATTAGCCCCGCCTCCGCTCCACTACACAGGCTCAGAGATCCACTCGGTCTACTTACTGAGGTAAACGCTAAACTAGGGCTGCATGATCATGAGAAAAATCATAATTGTCGATTATTCTCTTGAAATTGTTATTCTGATTATTAATTACGTTTTATCACAATTTACACAATGTTTTGAATAGCTTTATACCATTGTTTGAAGCAACTGCATGCCATATTTTTCAAAACTAAAATTGAAATAATGGAAAAAACCCTCAAGATAACTAGAGATGTTCCGATACCCCTTTTCCATTCCCGATACCGATTCCGATACCTGAGCTCAGGGTATCGGCCGATACCGAGTACTGATCCGATACCTGGGTGTGTATCTGTATATATATATACACTACTAGCCCTGTATGAATTGATAGAATTATTTATGGTGTGCTTCAGACTTATCCCTTAATAAAACAAGAACAAATACATACAGTGAACTAGAGTATTTTTATTATCTGACATACATTTGTCAGTTATATTATTTATTTATTTTAAGTGAAAAAGAACTTCAAATGCAGCCACAAATCTAACATTGTAAACTGAAAAAGGTATATTAGTTTTACAATATAACTATAAAAACAGTACAACAAATAAATCTAGGAATATAATTATATAAGAAAATAATCTCTTTAAAACTTGAAGTCCAGAAACAATTTTGTTAAATAAAAATCTCACGTTTTCGACGACTGACAGCNTTTTTAAAAAATTTTTCCTGTGAAAAAGTAATTCTTTATGGCTTAAAATAGCTAAATTGTAACTCTACACCCTTGCCTAATTTAGTATACGCGGAACTATGCATATGCAAATTAGCCCCACCTCCGCTCCACTACACAAGCTCAGAGATCCACTCGGTCTACTTACTGAGGTAAACGCTAAACTAGGGCTGCATGATCATGAGAAAAATCATAATTGTCGATTATTCTCTTGAAATTGTTATTCTGATTATTAATTACGTTTTATCACAATTTACACAATGTTTTGAATAGCTTTATACCATTGTTTGAAGCAACTGCATGCCATATTTTTCAAAACTAAAATTGAAATAATGGAAAAAACCCTCAAGATAACCAAACACAGACACATAACTGTAATTAGCCTTTCGCTTGACTACATTATCAAACAGATGCTAATAATGTATTACTAATGTTACATAAACCATGTTCCTGTCGCCATCTGAGTTAGACAGCTGCCTTCTAAAAATCACTATCCTTAACGCTTTGAACAACTCAAAACGGCAGTGGAGAAAGGCTTATAGTTCATCATAACATTGTAATATACATCAAAAACCCGTCATATTGCTAAATCTACCGGTTAAATTATTATTTTTTTTATGTCAACAGAAAAATATACTAGGATAACCTGGCTTCTCTCAAGACTTTCCTGCTTCAGAGCGGTCATAGATATGCTAAAGCCTGCCAGCACATTGATGTGATTGGTTACAAGGTAGTTTGTGACATCACAAACACCAGCGATTTCGATTGTTTTTGAAACCGTCTTTAAATCACTGCAGTTTTAAACAGAAAATACTCAACAATGGTGCTGACTTATGAATTTGCACATGGTTTGTCTTAAAGCATATTAAAAACACTACATGGACTAAAACACCATATTAAAAACACCACGTATACACTAACATTAAAAACTTGATTTTCACCACAGGGGGACTTTAAGGCATCATATTTAGTTTTTGTTTGTTTGATTTATTGGTAATCACCCATAGCATGAAAATAATTATCAAACATTATAGCCAAGAATTTTAATATCTGTGTGTATTGCTAACTCTAACCTCGACAGCTTGTTTTTTATATAATTACACAGCCCTATGATATATCTTTGGCATATTGGCTAAATCGACAGTCATTCTTTTAATCTTTATAATGTTGCTGCAGGCTATCATTACTTCCTGATAACATGTGATGCAGAAACCATCCCAACACAGTCACTGGAACACATACTAAAAAGAGCTACAGAAAGAATCATGCTTTGATTCTGTTTGCTTTCTGACTCACTCGCCAGACTCCTGCTATTTGGCTGTCTGGCTTTTCAGCACTTCTTGCATGGACAGATCCTTGATGTGCAATACATGTACAGTTTCCCTCTAAGTGTGGATACCCGTCTATTGATGCTGTGGCGGGTGAAGGCATGATCCACCCTAAGGGAGGCCCAGCCATCCACAGCTTCAGAGCCCTTCACTGATGTCTGGGAAGAAGGCTGCATGCCTAGCACTCCGGAGGAGCTGCCCCTCTGTCTGGTGGAGCTCACACATTTGTCCTGTGTTCTGCATTATTCATGATGAAGGAATAGAGGTGAGGAACAGCCCTGTGCCGAGTCATGTGACTGTCTATGCAAGCTCATAGCTAAATGGTTGTGTCTCTTATGTCATTAGGGGGTCTAGAAAGACTAGAAGACTTTGTTCTGACCCGTCAACTGTACAGAGCGTCGTTCACGTTCATGTTTGACAACATTGCGTTGTTAGAATTCAAAAAATAGTTACTGGCCATCTGGCGACTGACACAGTTTCATATACACGCCAATGCCAATGTAGTTTTTAAAAAAATTTTTTTTAAGATGAAGCAAATTGGGATACCAAGGAGACTGCAGAGAATGGGTGGCAGAGTGGCATGACAGCTGTTAGACTCACACATATACACTCAAGGCCACACAATGTTCACACGTCATGCTCGCTCTATCAAGGTCCAAGGTCATGCATGCACAGTTCATCCACACGCGGTCTCTCTTAAGGCAACACATGGCCTGGAGTACTGGCCAGCTTTTAATCCAGGCTGACGTGTGACTCAGTCCCCATGTCAACGAAGCACGGGAAAAAAAACCACTAGGGATCACTTCTCCGGATGATAAGTTGCGGAAAAAGGTCACCGCTGAGATCCTCGTGTCTGTTTCCACCTCCAGGGAAGTAGATTTATTTTTTTTTGTTCTGTACCCTCCTTTCCATTCCGCTCATTGGCATCGGATGAACTTTACTTGCTAACCCAAATGAATTGTTAATGGACCTCAGGTCATTGAGAAGCATTCAAACACGGCGCACGTTTGCGACGGTGTGAAACCAGTGATTAAGGCCGCTTAGGCACTTTTCGTTAGAAGAGGACCAGGTCAGACTCGCTAGTCGCCCAGGTAGCCTTTGAAGCTGCAGATTACATTGTGTTGTTTGAACTGCGGTACTCAACATTAGCAGCGCAGCCCACAACACGTACTGTTATGCTGTGCTATGGACACGAGCGTGGCTGGTTTTGCTATGAATCCCTGATTTATTTTGAGGCGGTCCGGGGGGATAGACTTGGACGCATTCCAGAGTGATGCAGAAAGCAGATAATTAAAGGAGCCCACTGCTTTTCCTGAATGTTTTGAGAGTAGGTAGAATGGGTAAGCAGCAACAGATAGGGTAGGTAATTACCTGGCATTACAGAGTGGGAGAAGGTGCCAGATGCCAGAGCGAGCAGGAGGAGGGGTGGGCAGATGCGAGCAGAGTAAATGCTTCGCTCTACGTGCGACCTAGCATTCCTGTTGTCTTATAAACGGAGCACAAGGTCACGTGACCTGCCCTGCAATTTATTGCCTTGCCCAACCGTAGTTGTGCTCTGTTTATGCTGCATTTGCATAGTTGCATAGCAGATGGCTTTAACCGGGTCAGGTTTCCGTAGTTTTCCATAGTTTTGCATATTCTGTGTATTTTTGATGTTAAGGCTTGGTTTGTGCCAGAGCGTCCTCCATTATTCCAAAGTCATTGTACACACACACACAATCAAAACGTCTGCTCTCTTTGTGGCATCATGCCATAGCGACTGTAGAAACATCTTGTTTTGAGAAAAATATCCAGTCATCAATGCTTAAAAATAAAAAAGGCTTATCCTAAATAAAAGAGAATGCATTTTACACGGCTTTGAGGCATTTCTGGGGCAATGAAACAATGAAATTTATTTTAAAGGAAAGAGAAGAATAGACAGGAAAATGGGGGTGATGGTAAGGGTGTTTTGAAAATGCAAAGTTTTTGAGTGTCTACAAACATTACAATACATCAAACAACAGCCAAAAACATCTTTCCGCATGTGTATGGATGTAGCATCAATGTATGTATCGTACATTTATCACGGATGTAGTGTGAATTTAAAGATGGACCTTTTTTGAATAGGTGCTACTTAAACATGCTACTTAAACCACTACTTTTAAAGGGTTAGTTCACCCAAAAATGAAAATTCTGTTATTAATTACTCACCCTCATGTCGTTCCAAACCCGTAAGACTTTCGTTCATCTTTGGAACAGAAATGAAGATATTTTTGATGAAATCTGAGAGCTTTCTGTCCCTCCAAAGACAGCTACTCGACTACCACTTTGACTCTTGAAAAAGTTCATAAAGAAATTGTAAAAAAACAAAAGCATATGAGTTGAGTGGTTTAGTCCAAATTTTCTGAAGAGACAGGATTGCTTTATATGATGAACAGTTTGAATTTAGTCTTTTATTTGCATAAAAACATACAACTCACACATCAGTTATTGTAAACAGAAGCTCAAGCACATTCGCTTGATGTGGGAGAACCAATGAGGTTAATTTTTGTGTGTTATGCAGCAAAAAAAAACATAAATTAAATCTGTTCATCATATAAAGTGATTGAATCCCTTCAGAAAATTTGGACTAAATCACACAATCCATATGGATTACTTTTATGATCTTTTTATGAACTTTTTTAAGTGTCAAAGTTTCGCGTAGCTGTCTGTGGAGGGACAGAACGCTCTCAGATTTCATCAAAAATATCTTCATTTCCGTTCCGTAGATGAACAAAAGTCTTAAGGGTTTGGAATGACATGAGGGTGAGTAATTAATGACAGAATTTTCATTTTTGGGTGAAATAACTCTTTAAATTGGCATGCACTGAAATTTTGGCTACAGAAAATGGTTTTGGAGGGCCGAAATCAGTGACCGAAAAAGACGTTTAATTAGTGCTTCTCTGATGGCATGTTTTCACTGTTCAGTGTCTATGTGGTGCACACAATGTAGATAAGCTACAACAGTTAAAAAATGTTATCTGTGTGGATGCCAGCTCTGGATTTACAATATTAATTTCTCGATTATTATCAGTAATGATTTTCTTAAATCTGAAATCTTTTAGTCTGTGCTGATGTTTTTGGTTGATATGCAGCGTGTGCAAAACTTATTGGACTGCCATCCAATAATCACAAAAAGTAACTATCACAAAGTCCTTACTTTAAAAATAAAAGTTACGAAATTCTAATGATGATTTAAAAAAAAAAAAAATTTTATGGCGTGACATCATTGTAGCCACCTCAGTTCAAGCTGCAGCACAGATCAAGCACACGTGAACCGATCTCATCTTCTCCTTACTCTCCTAGATAGTTAAAGTATGAAATAAATATGGGTGAACACCAGGTATGTTGAACGATACAATACAACTGACCGAAAATAATCCTGTTTCATGTAATCAGTCTTTCAACCAGGGAGGAATGTCAGTAAAACAGCTTGCAGGCTGTACAATCACTTAACGTTACATTTAATGTACCCCAAGTAAGGTATTCAGTGTCCATTAACTCATTAGTTAGCTAGAAAAAATAACTCCAGAGTAGAGAATTTTGCTAAATATATGCACTGTATTAAATATTCATTATATTTACTTAACTTGTTAGATATGTCTTCATTATTTAATGTATGTTTGAATAAATGTCATTAAAACCTTGTGAGGCAAAGGTAGCGTGTCTGAATCCAGATCAGAAACTTGTGTGTTCAAATCACGTCGGGGTCAAATTTCTATCAACATTTATTCTGGCCTAATGGTAAGAGATTTGGACTTGTAACCTGAAGGTTGCTGGTTCGAGTCTCAGTACCGGCAGCAAATGTAGGTGGGGGAGTGAATGAACTGCGTGCTCTTCCACTGTCATTACCCACAACTGAGGTGCCTTTGAGCAAGGCACCTAACCCCCAATCGCTCCCAGGGCGCTGCAGCAAAAATGTCTGCCCACTGCTTTGGGTGTGTGTTCAATACTCACTGCTGCGTGTGTGCACTTGGATGGGTGAAATGCAGAGCACAAATTCAAAGTATGGGACTACATGTCACTTCACTTTATTAAAACAAGTTATTAAAATGTATTGTTGTTTAAATGTTTACACTGTATTTCATCAACAAACTGGAGTTGGAACAAATCCATTATTAAAAAGTTGATATAAAAACTGCCTTATGTGCAATTTAAATGTTTGTACAACTCAGTTTTAGCTATTTGAGTGTGGATTATTAAATAAGTTTGATTGATTGATTAATTATTTAGTTTCGGTTTTCCGACAATTGCATCCTGAATTTTAGGTTCCGTTTTCATTTTGGTGCATCCCTACTTTTAAATGAACAAATGTTGTTTAGGTAGGGTTAGGGGATCGAAAATATAATGAACTTATTACCCTCCATTAGGGATGTCACGACACCAAAAATCTACCAAAGTCGGTATCACAGTAAAAAAAAAAAAAAAAAAATTGAGGTAATTTGTTGCAATAGTAATAAAACAAGAATTAATAAACACATTAGAAGCAGTATCATAAATAATATAGAAAAAAGATACTAGGTCTAACAGTAGCCTATTCAAGTAAAAATACCACAGAAATTGAATAATCAAATATAAAATAACTCTGCATAGTCATAACTGTAAAAGTTAAATATAGATTAATTCTTGTTTATTATAGATGTAAATACATGTTATCATAGATGTTGGTAATACAGACAGCCAATAGTAGACAGTAGCATTGAAGGTTTTAAAGGCTGCTGCCACTAAGACCTAATGGATGGAGACAATATGCTGTTACACATGCTGTTCACATTCATATTACCAACTGTGCTTACACGAATATTCTCCAAGATGGGCATTTTGACATAACTGTGTGTGTGTATTTAAATGTTTATGGGTAATCCGCGAAAATCTGACACTCGTAAGATGCGGCTATGTGTGTGAGCTTTGGTTGAGAGCGCACTGACTGAAGACTGTCTCTCAGAGAGTGCATGAGTACTTTATAGTTGAAAATCGCTTGAATTTATAAATTGGCATGATATAAAATTATGTGTGTGCACTAAAACGTTGCATTGCACCATGCAGCTCGCTTGCAGAGCAAAATCAATGTGGATACTATGGATGTGAAGCCATTTGCGCATTTTGAGAGGGAGAGAGAAGACGCGGTACCTCTGAATCTTTCACACTGTTCATACGTCTCACAGAAAGTTTTAAAATTACTGATTTGCTCTAATAATCTGTTTGGGTTTAACCTACATGCTATAGTGCATAAATGTTGGGTACCGTCTGTACTTACGGTACTGTAGAAAAACAAGTACCGTCAGGATTTTAAAATGTTGATACCGACTTGGAACCAAAGTTCTCATGACATCCCTACCCTCCATGGTAGAAAAAACAAAACAAACAAAAACAAAAAATGGAATTGTCCGCAGTTCCATCAGGGCGGATATGTTATCCAGTGCTCATGCAAGCCTCCGGAGTGTGTAACTTTACACTGCGGCATTCACAGCTACTGCTGATCCACCTCCTCATGCCCAGTGACCTCCCAGCAGGGCACAGGAGACGTGGATTACAAAGCAACAGAGAGATGGAGGGAGAAAAAGAAAGGGAAGCAGATGTAGGAATGGGGTCACTAGTTTATTTGGCAAACTAGTTTATTTAGACACTTTGATATTTTTAGCAGCAGTACTTTGAAACAGCGTATTTAAATAAATTCCCTTTTTAGAGCAACATGCAGATCTTTGGTCTGTGTCAAGTCTTGCACTGGTTTTTAACGCCGTGATGAAATGGAAGTAGCGACAGATCTTTTCATCTGTATTGTGTTGTACATGCAAGTGAAACGGATTATCAAAAAAACATGGTTGTAACAATCAGTTGTTGATTGGATGGAGACCGATCTAAATGTGAGTTTGCAGTCAATTGTAATAAGGGAGCGGGGTTTATGATGATTGAAATGATTGAACAATCTGGCATACATCGCCAAGAAGAAGTTTCATCCGAAGATCAAGTGATAAATAACAAGCTCGGGAAAATGTGAAAAAAAATGAAACTCATGCTTGGATGAATTATTCATAATGATATCAATAAAATGAATTTGGAAAGTATTTTAGGATATCCAATGAGAGTGTCTGGAGACTCCAGCATGCTTGAACTCAAGGATGCATCTAATGTTAATACCCCCCAAAAAAATGTTCAACTTGTGTCTGGTGAATCCCAAAAATCCTAATTATACAGGGCTTCCTTAACATTGATTAGTCAATTAGTCATTCAGGCAACCATCCAGCAAGTATTTTTTTAAATTTTTTATAAATATGTAGCTTCACACATCCCTAGGCAGGAGAGGGTGGAGAAGGGAGTGGAGAGAAGTGAGTGAAAGTGAAAGAGGAGCAGGAGAAGAGCGATAGGGGTTGGCCTGGCCTCAGTTATGGCAGAACAATAGAGGTCAGGTGATTAACAGCCCATTGCTTGAGCTGCTCCTCGGTTCACCCTCCTCTCTGAGAGGCAGGAGACAGGAGATTTACTTCAGGCTGATAGGTGTTAGACTGACGGCTGCTATGGGAGGGCTGTAAATCTTGTGATGTTAAACAGCTGTCTGCCCGCCCATCCGTCATGGTGCAGAGGCGTAGAGGAGCAGCGTCCGCTGCTGTGCCAGCGACGACTGGCCCGTCTCCAGGCCACACTTCGGCACGACATCACATGGCTCCCTCATCCCAATGCCAGTCTGATGTCAACACTGCAACACACTCATTTGTCCTCATTGCCGTTGTGCTAACATGTTCAAGCCCTGGGGAGAGATCCGCACCGATCCGGAGGTGGTTTCTGGTCGCCTTCTGCCTGGCGTGAGCTGCACCGGGTGGCCTAAGCACAGTGCTGCCACCCCCCCACCTACTTTTTTCTGATAATTTGCAGCCCAATCCAATCCTGTAGCGCTCTTCGTTGTATGTCCGGCTCTTCGATAAATGCCATGCTTCCCGCATCCATCTTCTTTGTTGTGTTAAATCTGATGATATATGCAAAATGGCTTCCCTTTGGTAGCGTGATTGCTAGTGATTTGTCAGTATGCATGCTTCCAGTCCACGGCCATGTGACTTGCAGTGCTCCAATTAGCAAAAGCCCTGATCGTATTAGTTCTGTGTCCACTGCTGAAATGGCACGATTCATTCAGCCATATGACAAAATGTGACCTAATTAAACTGAAGGAGACACTACGAGACATATTCTGTTTATTAGCAGTGTAGCGAGATATTTTATTCTCCAGAGGAGTGTAAAAATTCATTCCCAATGCAGCAGAAGTTCCCCATTATTAATTAGTAACCTAAAGCACGCAAGTTGTGATTTAGCATTTTAGCTAAACAAATTAAAATCTCAGCAGGAGAGCCCAAAACACATTGGGCCCCAGGCTTAACTGCAGTTCACAGTGACTCAAACAAGACAAAAAAGGACAAATTTGTCATTCTCCAACAATTTGGCTGAACAACTTGCGAAGACCTGCGTTGCGTGAACGTGTGACGTAGCGGTCCCTCTGTAATCAGTCACGGATGCATGGTAGAACTACTGCTTGACAGCTGCAGTGCTCCGCCGCAGGCTCGTTCTGCAACATGCACAGCTCACCACACACTGTGTGCCACCTCACTCCTTTGTCCCTCACTGCTGCATAGAGACAGCTGGTTTACATAACTAGCTAATAGCACTAACGAGTACGGTCTGCACTGTTGTTGCAAACTTCAGAGTTTTTTTTTTGTAGGGATTGTTGCTTGTTTTGACGTAAGTTACGGGACAGTGTCCCTGGGGGCTACTGGCGGCTGGCAGGGCCCACTCATCTGAGTGATGACATTGTTCTCATAGATCCGATTAGCTTCACCTGAGCACGCCCCAGTCGTCTCGAAATTCCCACGGCTCAGAACAAAACTAAAGAGAAAAGCAGAGATTAAGAAGGGTCAAAGCTGTTTCGTGTTCTTGCGGGCGGTTCAGAACAGCAACGGGCTCAGTAGTGTGCCCTGTGGCACCTTACTGTAATAGCTGCTCGCAAACTCCTTTTTTCCCTGCAGTGGCTGTTGATTTTGAAGCCGATGGAGTATGTGACGTTCTACTGAAGCTCAGAAACAGTCAGTCAAAGCCTACAAGGCCATTTATGCCACATTGGGGAAAAAAAATCTCTCTGCAGAGTGATGCTGTTTCTGCTGGGGTTGGGCTTTTTTCTGATGGTACGATACACATTGCAGGCAGATGTGCAGTGAAGTTAGTTTTATGTTTCTCAGTCAGGGCCGATTGACACAAAACATTTAACTTTCCCTTAATGGAGAGTGATGGATGAGGGATGATTTTTTTTTGTTTTTTTTATAATCTTTAAAAAGCATTTTGTTGTTTCAAATATATTTGAAATTATGCATGCTGGTCCACTCTAAATTGTCTTTGTTTATGATGGCTCTACTCTTTTGAAGGCAGGGATGGAGAAATATGAATTATTATTATTTTTTTAAATCACCATATGCATTTATCTATTTTGTTTCATCATTTCTGCCCCCAAACTGCTGCTCATCTCACCACATTCACCACATCTCACATTCTCAATCCTCAATACTTCTTGGAGAGTCACACTTAGTAACACACATGGTTACACATAATCACGCATGCAAAGTATTCAGTCACTCTCAAATACACTGTAACCTACCCCATACACTGTTGCTCGCTTTCTCTACAATTTCCACACCTCTCTTGTTCTCTCGCTCGAACACACACACACGCACACGCACACGCACGCGCACACGCACGCACACACACACACACACACACACACACAGGTTTGTTTTTGTGAATTGTGGGGACATTCCATAGGCGTAATGGTTTTTATACTGTACAAACTGTATTTTCTATCGCCCTACACTACCCCTAAACCTAACCATCATAGGAAACTGTGCACATTTTTACTTTCTCACAAAAACTATATAATAATACCTATGTCATACCCATGTCATTATAAAAATTTGTGTCCTGATATGTCACAAAAACGCACGCGCGCGCGCGCGCGCACACACACACACACACACACACACACACACACACACACACACACACACACTCTTTATCTTTTGTTCAGCTGAAATGCACAGTTGAACTTGCAGAGGTAAAACCTTTTTCTGGCGTACCTCCTGGGCCTACCTTCAAATATGTAATAATACAGTATATGTTTAATCATCATAATTATAACTGTGAACACCTAGATATTTATATATATATGAATGACGATTCTAATGAATGGCTTTCTCTGGGTATTTTATAGACCTCCATTGTGTGAACTTAAGGGGATCTGACTTTATGTAACCAACTGATCCCCAAGTAAATTGTAAAAATGGCTCAGAAAAGGGAAAGTTAGTTTTGAGAAAGTCTAGCACTATTTGTTTGCAGATGCCACTGGTATTTTGTTTGATGTAGTTTTATATAAGTATGATAGAACTCAGTAAGCAGTGATTAGGAGATGAGAGAGAAGAACGGGATCAGGAAAGGACCATGAGCTTGGACTGTAACTCAGGATGCTTGAGGGAGTGTCAAAGCAAAGGCTATGGGTCTGACTTTGTTTGATATTTTGTTGTCATTGACATTTATATGAAATGTGTATCTAAAGTTGTCTGATGTATTTTATTTCTTCTTATATATTTATTCATTTTGTGTTTTTGTTTGATTTATATTCAGATTTATTTTATTTTATTTTTTCAGATTTTATCACAAGAAAGAATGAGAAAAAGAGAAAATTCATCTTTCCATTCCTCAGTTTAATCCTTTTAAGTGGTTCAATCACAGATTGCTGTGATTAGCTATGAGGGAGCCATTTGCGCTGCTTAAATCCAACTGATTTTTTTTCTTCTTCCTCTAGATACAGGTAATGTAAGCATTAAAGGGAACATCAGATGGCAATTTTCCACAAGTTAGTATGATTCTTTAGGGTCTTCATGCAAAGTCTATAACATACTTTGATTAAAATTTTTTTAATGATTGTGTAAAAAAACACCCTTTTTACCTTGTCAAAAACAACTGTTTACAGCGAGCCGTTTATCCACCCCTATCTTCCGTGGGCGGGCTGTAAACACTATTTGCATTGGACTCACCATTCTTATTTATGCAGTTATAAATGCTCAAAAAAGATTAAAATACATTTGAAAATTACTTGTTAGTTATTAACCAACACCTTTATAAACCCTCTTCAAAGGTAACCTTATTGTAGTGATCCCATGTTATCTTTACATGAAATGTAAATTACAGTGAGAAGGTTCAAAATAGAAATGACGACATTTATGTTTGTTCGACTGTATTATTTTAATAATGAACAAGCTGCGATGTCAGGTTTGCAGTGCTTTGTTGTGTGTGCGTGAGGCGCCGGCGCGATGAAACAGCAGTCTAGGTACTTGCCTCTTTGTCATGGCAACAGTCCGTGGCCAGGTCAGATTACGTCACTTTGTTATCGTTTGTTGGAAAATCATACCACACTGCTCAGACATTCCACGACCCAACAAACACCAATTAAACATGTTCTTTCAGGTGAAAACAAACTCTGACCAATGGCAACAGACGCCGACAGGGGTATCACACGCGTATCACACTAGCTGCGTCTCATTTCGGAGGCTGCGTCCTGACCCAACAAACTCCAACAGACGTGTTTGTTTGCGTTTATCTGTGCGGTGTGAACTGGCCTTTAACTTTAGCCCCATTCGTCATGGAACTTGCTAACTAGCACATTATTAGGAAAGGCGATTTGCAAAGATTCATAAAAAAAGATTCATTATACTCACGTTTTCTGAAGCTGGATCATGAACAGTTGGTACTGATCCATCCTTCAGGAACTTTTTAGCAAAACAGAAACTTTTTAGCGCAGACATAAACGCGCAGATCCGAGGGCGCATTCTCTTCAGAAACAAAATTAATCCACTGCGTCCTCGGTAGTTTAGATGTCAAGAGTAAAGGAACACTGCTATGTTCATTCTTATATCCAAAAACAAAATGCCTCAGTTGCTTAGGAGACATTCCTGTCTACACCTGCGCGGCATCGAAACAATGGCGGACTGTTTACAGCTCACTCAGGGTGGTCATATGCTAAAACGGCAGTGTCTGTCAAGAGTTGTGGGAGGGGCCTGTGCAAATTTACGTCACTTTGCCAAGGATCTGTGAACGGCTTGATCTGACAAGTGCTTATGATTTGTGGGGATTAAAAAAAAGCACTGGGTGGGTTTTTATCATTATAGGGTGGTTGTGTAGACACACTGCCAACACACATTTAAGTTCAAACACCATGTAAAAGTGAATTTTGCATCCGATGTCCTCTTTAAGTGGTGGAATTGGCAAGCAAACACTTTCTGTGGACTGTGTACTGAAG
This sequence comes from Anabarilius grahami, assembly GCA_003731715.1. Classification (NCBI taxonomy): domain Eukaryota; kingdom Metazoa; phylum Chordata; class Actinopteri; order Cypriniformes; family Xenocyprididae; genus Anabarilius; species Anabarilius grahami. The sequence goes on from RJVU01033627.1 coordinate 1,959,128, forward strand.
ATCAAAATGTGAACACGTTACATTTGTTTATGCATGGTGTAGGTAATTTTCAGTCCACTGAAAGTCAGATGCAGTAGGTGATATGTGCCTACTTAAAGGTGATGTTTTTTTTTTTTTTTTTTAATGCTTTTTTTAGCATCCCTGCTTAATTTTCAGAGACAACTACTTGAGTAGTTAATATCTGTAGCTCTTTGAACTTGTGTGCGAAGCGCATTAAGAAACCACAATTGCTCCAACCAAGGAATGAACCTCATGATGATCTATTACATTTTATGGTTCACTTATTTGTTGAGTTCACACTGTCCAACTGGCCATAAAATGATTTAGTGCAGTAAAGCTAACGAACGATTACACTGTCTTTACATTGTATACCATCAAGCCACTCTGCCAGACATTGACGACGGCAAATTGATTGTGTTCTCCCAGACATATTTACTAGTTAACCAGCCGGATATAATCGAACACATTCTGTGCTGTTTTCCCTCTACAATCCCCATTTGGCCTATGATGGAGCTATTGTGAGAGGAATGGAGAGTGAAGAGGAATTCTGATTAGATTAGAGGAGGGAGGAGACAGAGAGGACAGCCCGGAGAGGGAGAAAAATTAGGGGATTGAAGGCGTGGAGTCTGCAGAGGGAATACGTGTGCAGCAGAGCTGAAAAAGGACAGCCAGGAGCACATACCTAATTAAACTAATTCAGCAGGCCTGGAGCTCTGCCGCTGGGCACCTGCACACACTTCTTCATCCCCTCTTTTCCCTATCACTTGATTTTCCTTTTATTCCACTGAGTGACAGGCTGATTCATGATTCCTCCTCTCCCTTACAGTGAGCTCCAGCAGACTCTTCAGCCGAGTTTGAGAATATCTTGTATGCGCTCAGAAAAAAAGAAAAAAAAAAAACAGCAGGAGAAACCTTCAGCTCACAGGGGTCTTGTGACTAACTGCTTCTCATCTTCTCGTCCATCCTCCATCCTCCTCCCTTCTCTTCTGTCTTTGTCTTTTCTTTGTCTCCTCTTCCTCTTTTTTTTCTCTTCTCTTCTCGTCTTGTAAGAGACGTTCAAGTTGATGTTTTCAATGTCTCGTTCAGTGTTATTTTAGATAATTGAGATACTATTGTAGTTTGACTTGGTTTTTACTTTCCTTTTTTCCCATTTTAATTTTAGTTAAAGTTTTAGATATTTAGTTTGTTCAATTTAGTTGTTTTTACCCATTGTATTTTTTGTCTGGTGGGACACGGTGCATTAATGTCTGATGGTTATATATACCATTCGTGAAAGTCTCGTCAAATATCACTGCACTGCCTCTCCTGTAGGGAAAATACCAGTAAGCAGGAGAGGATTCAAGTCGTCCACCGATGAGAAAGGGTCGCGAATTTGCTTAACAACTTGCTGAGTGAGGTAGGCAGCAATGTGACTGGATGATAATAAACACATTTTGTGTTGGATACACTGTTGCTTTTCTTTTTTCTTCTTCTTTTTTATTTTTTTTTTTTATACACACATTCAACATAAAATTACACAAAATGTGTTAAAATAGAACCTAACATAAAAACATTGTAAAAATGAACTTGCATTCGTTAAAACAACACTAACACAAAAAACTAGCGATGCACCAACCGATAGCCAATTATTCAGAGTGATATCTGCTGATACCAATACCGATAACGATACCGATAGTTTGGTGTTTCTGCCTTCTATTCCTTCTTTTAAATTAATGGTTATTTCATTTATAATTAATAATTAATCATTATATTTTGAAAGAAATGCAAATATATAAACTTTATTCTCTCTATTAACTTGTTTCAGTGTGAAAAT
>RJVU01033627.1:1960974-1977291 GCA_003731715.1 Anabarilius grahami
AGTGTGTTAGCTATAGTAATTTTAGTACAAGTTAAACTAAATGAAAACGAGAAATGTTGCCTTGTCAACTAGCTGAAATAAAAATGAACTTTTTTCAAGTTTTATTTTATTTCAAGTATCTTTATTTAAGTTTTTGTATTAGTTACAGTGCTCAGCGTAAATGAGTACACCCCCTTTGAAAAGTAACATTTTAAACAATATCTCAATGAACACAAAAACAATTTCCAAAATGTTGACAAGACTAAGTTTTATATAACATCTCTTTAACTTATAACAACACTCAAATTAGGGTGTTGCAAAAATGAGTACGCCCCACAACAGAAACTACTACATCTAGTACTTTGTATGTTATAATTAGACTCACCTGTGGTTGAATTCTTGTTAAATTAGACATTTGTATTCTAAAATTTAGCTTTGCTCCAGAGACTTTCAGTGGGGTGTACTCATTTTTGCATCACCCTAATTTGAGTAAAACCGAACATTTTGTTCTCTAAGTTATATTATTAACCTTACTTTCATGTTATAAGTTAAAAGAGATGTTATATAAAATTTAGTCTTGTCAACATTTTGGAAATTGTTGTGTTCATTGAGATATTGTTTAAAATGTTACTTTTCAAAGGGGGTGTACTCATTTACGCTGAGCACTGTAACTATAACCCTGATCTTGTTTTCTCTTCTGTAGCTGTTTCCATCACCCCGTTTTTGTTTGCATTTTGAAGTATTGCATCAGAAATGAGTGATGGAAACACCAAATTTCAAATAAAATCCCTTAATTCCCAAAAAAGTTTTTAATCTCACTTGAGGTGGTTTTTGACTTATGCAAAAAAGAGTTAATGCGAATAATGGGAAATGGAAACACATTTGCCGAATAAATTCTTACATAGCGTAAGAATTACATACATTAAACCTACGTGACTAATTGTAATCGGCTGTTTCCACTGATGGTGTTGTAACGGAAAACTTTTATTTTGATTCTGTTATGATGCGTTAATTCTGGATTTACTAGCGCTCGTTGTGTGTTCAATGCATTTTCCCCTCGGGACTTGCCGTGGATAGGGTCATACGCACTTTTGTACTGTAGTATTTTTCGGGCTTGTCCTCTCACATGTGTGTGACACTCAATAAAGTCGAGAAGAGTTCAGACGGCTCTGGTATATTGTTTTCTTATTAATGAGTGTTTAGGCGAACCCTTCACGAACGCTCGGTCAGTGTTTTATTTACTGTTGGTTACTAGGTTACCAATACCACCGTCATCCGGTCAACTCGATGGAAACTCACTTATTTTGCATTTCTCTTTTTTTCTTTTTTTTGTGAGATTCGCTTTATGTTTGGATAGAAACCCAGCTTGTGTCTCTCTCATTTTCTCTTTTCCACTCCTCTATTTTTTTTTTAACCTGCAGGAAATCAGAAATGTGTTCTCATTATCTTGTTGTTTTCATACATGGGCAGCAATAAGAAGTGGAAAATAAATGGAGACTGAGTCGCTTGCTTCTCTCTTTTTTGTGATGAATCAAAATTAAGATTTTAATTGTGGCTCAAAAGTTACTTATCAGTTTCCTCTTAGACCATATGATCTGAGAAATGCCATCTATATTAATTTGATGGCTCTTTTCTGTATGTCTCATTTGCTGATAGTTTATTTTTCTCTAGGAGTTTTAGGAGAACATCTGCTTAAATAATAATAATAATAATAATAAAAAAATCCTCTGCTCTCCTCTCTTTGGCTTATTTTTTGTGTAGTTTCCAGTCGACTGGTGAAACAGCAGTGTGTCAGTCAGAATCTGTGCTGTTCTATTAATTTATGACACCATCGAGTCATCAGGGATCTTACCTTCACTGCGGAATGGGCCCTTTGCAAAGAAAGCCCTGAATTCCTTGCAGGGTACGAGGTAGATGTGAGAGATGGAGCGCTCTATGAGCGAGCCTCCGTCTGGAATGGCGCCTTGTGCGTGAGTCACATCTGCTTCACCCCTTTGTCTTGAAAATGGGATTGTTTACTCATCTCCCCTTTAAACGCTGGGTTTACTTTGCATAATTTCATGCTGTTGTCACCTCTATAGCAATCATTTTTTTTCTATCTGCCTGTGGATTTCTTCTGAGCTGGTGTGATGACAGATTTTTTGGTAATTGAGAGCTCTGATTAATCCACAGGGGTTATGGGTTGTAAGTGAGCAAGATTAAAGGAATAGTTCATCCAAAAATGAAAACTCAGTCATTATTTACTTACCCTTTATGTCGTTCTAAGCTCTTTTTTTTTCTTTTGCTGTGAAACATGGCAGAATTTTAAATAATCTTAATGCAACATTTTTACAATGACAGTTCATATTGATTTTTCTATAAGTAATTCATATGGACTACTTTTATGACTTTTTTGATAAACTGATAAATGTTTCATGTTATGAATGCAAAAAAAGAGAGAAGAAAATTCAAACATGATCAAATAAATTGCTACAAGTTGGCACAAGATAAGAGAGAATGAAAGAACAAATTAGATGAAATAAATTTTACTTTTGACATCTACTGTAGAAACATCCATATAGTTTGAGTTAAAGTAAATAAGTGCTCTTAGTAATAGAAAAGGGACATTGGGATGCCAGTTAGACAGTCCTTGGAAAAACTCTGGTTGGAGCTCAGGAAGTTATATAACAACCTTACTCTGACTTCTGCTGTTCAAGGGAAGTCAACATGAAATAAAATTTACCTTGTCTATGTTCTAAATGCATGTTATAGATCTTATTGTGAATTATTCATCCATGCAGGTTTTATTGATTTAATTTTTTACCTTGTAATTTCATCAAAATGTCATAACTTGATCTTCCAGTGAAACGACAGACTTCAGTCTGTTGATGTGTGTCAGACTTCTCCAATCATTTAGTCCACTTAAACCCCGTCCCCCCGTGTTTTTTTTTGTTTTTTTTAACAATCAACTGCAAGATCACATCTGTGGCTCTATCCAATAAACAGCCAATGGACAAGACCAAGTCCCCATCCTACATTTCTTTCCCTCTAACTTGATATTCTGTTTTACGACACAACATGGAAGGAAAGGTTTGCCGCTACAGTATGTCCATTTCATCGCAACTTTAAATCTATGCCTTAAAGTAGGCATGAAACAAGTTGCGATAGTCTTTTCTTCCCTATTGTGATGTATATCTCAGAGAAACGGCTTCTCAAACAAGAAAAAATGCTGGGCGGGATTTGTCCATGGAGCATTGATTGGATGGTTGTGGTATTTGCTATTGCTTTGATGTCATGCGATTGACAGGTTGCCCCGCCCTCGCACAAGTAAACATGTCATCAGAGAAGAGTTGAGATGTTGTTACAAGTGGGAGGGGAAGTTTTTTTGATTTAACAAATACAAGGGTGTTTTAAAAAAAAATTAATAATAATGTGCATGATGTGCAAATCTTTTATAATAAATCTTCAATATTCTGTAAAAAAAAAAAAAAAATAGAATTGTCAATTTTGATATCAAGGCAACTTTAAAGTAATAGCAATAATTTTTATATACTAAATAACTAAACTAAATATCGACTATTGGCCAATACTGATAAATTAATAACTGAGATGGTGTCGATGTATTTTGCAACTCTATTTTTTCTTTTCTTTTGTTAATGGGAGTTTGACAGCTGGAGTCACTCTGAACTATCATTTTATGAAGCTGCATGAAGATTCTTCAAAATGTTTCCTTTTGTGTTCTGCAGAAAGAGTTATACAGGTTCTGAATGACATGAGATGAGTAAATGATGACAATTTCCATTTTTTGGCTGAACTTTACAATCACTTTTAAGATTAAGATTAAAAAGGTTTCTGTTTAGGAAGCAATACACCCTTAAGTTGCTTGAGAAGCTGCTATGAGAACGTTTGACACGTTTTGAGCTGCTCTCATAGCAGTTCTTTCTCCTTCGCTCTCATGGTTCGTTCCTCCTGCTCTTTTCTCTTAGAATTATTTTTGTTGCTGTTGTGTCAGGTCAAGTTAACCAGCGCTGATAATTGNAGGGTGGGGAGAGCGCTGGACATTCACTCCCCTCACCGACAATCCCTGCCGGACCTGAGGTTCGAACCCATGACCTTTGGGTTACAAGTCCGACTCTCGGAAACCTTTTTAAGATTAAAAAGGTTTCTGTTTAGGAAGCAATACACCCTTAAGTTGCTTGAGAAGCTGCTATGAGAACGTTTGACACGTTTTGAGCTGCTCTCATAGCAGTTCTTTCTCCTTCGCTCTCATGGTTCGTTCCTCCTGCTCTTTTCTCTTAGAATTATTTTTGTTGCTGTTGTGTCAGGTCAAGTTAACCAGCGCTGATAATTGTGCCGAAGTTTTGCCCCAGTGTATTTTCACTGCGGATGACTGTCATTGTTTTGTGCAAAGAGACTCCCAGGGCAATTCACAGCACAAACCAATACTTGACATGTACAGAGCAGATTAAAACTCGGGGTGAAAGGAAGTCCCCTTTTCGTAATACGCTCAGTCAGAATACGATTGGTCTGTCTTGACGGAGATGTTCTCAAGGTTGAGTTCACAGAGAGCGAAGGAGAAAGAAGCTTCGTCTAGCACAACACCCACACACATCTATTTATGTTTTTTTTTTTTTTTCCCCTGCAGTTGAAATTTTCTCTCCACCATTTCTTTATAACGTATGAATTGAAATGTTCTTTAAAAAAAAAGTTGAACATGTGTATGTTGACAGGTCCTGTGTGTTTGGGCGAGCATGTGCTTGTACAATGCTTTGCATGTACACAGAGCGGTCCTTAGGGGAGTTGTATCCATGGCGACAGCTGGCCACACACTACTGCGTGGTTGCTGGACAAAGGCGAGGCGGCTCTATCACAACCTGACGCTCTTTAATACCCTGTCAAGCTGTCATGTTTTTCTTTGTTATGCTTTAAGAGAAAAAGAAAGGGTTCCCACTTTCATTAATTCCTACATTAGCCTGCTCCCCGTTAAGCACCGTAACCGTGATCTGAGTGCAATATTTGCCCGTTTATTGGTGTGGTGTACCTTGAACAGAGTCGAGGGCGATTACAAATGACTCCATCATCTGAGACAGAAAGCGCGGGTGGGGTGGATATTTAATGCCTCCGTGTATGATGGAGTATCTACACGGTGTTTTCGGCCACAGCGAAAGTGAACTGTGAGGGGATGATAAAGGAGGACGATGGTCAGAAACAAACCAAAGTCAAAGCTACACGTAGTCCTACCCCTTTGTAACCATCACAGAAAACACCAAGGTATCCCCGGGATGTTGTCTTTTGATACTTCCTCTTCCCTCCAGGTTTTTTCCGAGTTGAAGGGGGTCGTAAATTTCGTCCCGCGAGCCTGGGGACACGGTATATCCTAAAGATAGAGATTTCTAACACAACCGCATTTATCACTCGACCGACTGATGTAGGCATCTGCCAACTTGCATGGACAATTTAGCAAATGTGCCTGGCTTATCTGAGCGCACGACACAATGGAGTGCGTTGTCTCCGTATCTGTGCATGACTTGAAGGAGTGGCGTCTCCCAGCGAGTCTTTGTTTTACTGTGATACTGGCTGACTTTGTTGTTATCTGTTATGTTGGCTTGCCTGTAGTCTCTCTCTTGAACATAACATTGAGCATATGTGTGTCCTATACCCTCTTAAGATATGCCAACACAAATGAAATTGACTGCGTGTTCTATTTTTGTCTCAGCGCAATTAGGATGTGCAGCTGGCTTGGCATCCACACTAACATACAGACCAAGAGATTTATGTATTACGCTTTACACAACATCATTTTACTGTAACATTTTTAATTTTATTTCTAATGTACAAGATGACAAAAAACACTTTTAGCAGATAATACACAATTATCTCTTTCTAAGTGATGTAAAGTAATGCCGAATGTAGACTGAAAGAGAAAGGGAGAGAGAGGTTGATTATAATGGATTGATAAACAGATGTAAGAAAAAAGACCAATTACAATTCAATATGCAAATATCACAAACAATTATGCCAATTTTGTTGGTTACATTTTTATAGCTGTACAATCCAGCAATGTAAGTGGATAAATGGATGATTTTTCAGACTTATTTTTATCAAAAGATTTAAAAAGCACAGTTCAGACTTAAATTGTACAAAATAAATCCTGTATGTTAAGCAGTTGGTGCTGAATTAATTACAGGATGTTCTGGACAAGAAAATAACTAGAATAGAATATCAATGCTAGAAAGGCAGATAAAGAATAGCGTTTAAGTTAATGTAAGTTCAGGTTTTAGCTGTGCATCAGAGCTGCTGTCATGATACTCTGCGGGTGTCTTGATTTCAGATGACAGCGGTTTCAGAATCAACAGGGTCTGTTCCAAAACGTGCTGCCTTCTAAGAGAGCGTCCTAACAGAGATAAACATGACGTTGAGGGTTGCCTTAAAGGGATAGTTCACCCAAAAATGAAAATTATCCCATGATTTACTAACCCTCAAGCTATCCTAGGTGAATATGACTATCTTCTTTCAGACTTTGTAATGGTACTGGATAGGGGGCAAGATTTTGAAGCCCCAATAATGTATCCTTCCATCATAAAAATAATCCACATGGCTCTAGGGGGTTAATAAAGGCCTTTTGAAGTGAAGCGATGGGTTTTTGTAAGAAAAAAATATCCATACTTAAAACTTTATTAACTAATAACTAACCTCCTGGCAGATGGCCGTACGCATCGATTTGCGGCAGAAGAGTAACCCTTGACACATGCATACATTTCTGCACAGTAACAGATGCTTTCGTCATCACTAACAGTGCTAACACGATATAACTAATTCTTATAACTAAGATTCGTTGAATAAAACGGGAGTTTTGGCCCGTGTCCAGAACTTAGTCACTGATAAACTCGCGCTGTTTGATTGCTCTAACGATTGCAAAGGGAGCATTCTTTGATTGCGTTCTTTATATAATTTAATCACCGTTTAAATAGCAGATTATTTTCACCCTACTTAGAGAAACAACGTGAAGTTGACCGTTCACTGGTTTGATTTACTGACACATAGACAAAGAACATCTGACTGTACATGAATCATTATATATCAGATCAGGTATTAGAATAGTAGGAGTAACACAGTTATTTGCATGTTGTGGCATTACTGTCAAGTCCATATCGTAAAAGTCTGTTTGCAAAGCCTGCGCTGAAATGTGATTGATTTACCAAAGAATCCAAAGTGAAATACCAAATAGAAATAAACCTCAACTGAGACATTCACATTGTTGAAAAAAATTAACCATATTCCTAGCATAAGGATCCTTTGAAAGATATTGTTGTTTTGTCCTGTTGTATCACTCCTCTCTCCTCCTCATCTCACCAACACGCCAGTGGGCGGAGCTAACGTTGCAATGATTAAGTAGGCGTTGATTTCTTCTGTGGAGGAGGCGTTTCATAGATACATTCATAAGCACTCATTCCAGGATCAGTCGTTCGATGGACCTGGTGTCAATAAAACCTTTTATTGGACTAACAAGAAAGTTTTCAGTTCTGAAACTTACAGGATATTCATATAGTACAATGATTTCTTTTATATCAAAAGCTCAAGGAAAAGTTGATTTCTCAATTCATGACCCCTTTAAATATGGATATTTTTCTTACAAAAACCCATTGCTTCATTTCAGACGGCCTTTATTAACCCCCCTTGAGCAGTGTGGATTATTTTTGTGATGGATGGATACATTTTATTGGCTTCAAAATCTCGCCCCCTACTCAATACCATTATCAAGCTTGAAAGAGCCCAGATATTTTTAAATATATCTCTGATTCACTTCGTCTGAAATAAGTAGTCATATACACCTAGGATTGCTTGAGGGTGAGTAAATCATGGGATAATTTTCATTTTTTGGTGAACTAACTCTTTAAAGCTAGTGGGATATATTGTTGCTTTCTTTGAGCCCTGGCTTTGAATTGGGGCAGTATCAATTAAAAAATTATGGCAAAAGCAAATTGTCACCATAAAACACTACTCATTTAGCTGTTTTATGAGGAGACGGACCTGTGCGACTAATCTACCTTTGCCATCATTCTCTGTGGCAGCACAAGAACGATAAAATACATAGATAAAGCATCAATTATGAACCTAATGTGCATCCTTTGCTTTTCATTATGTTACATTAGCACTAAAAAGCTTCAAGTCTTTGTTGGGAAGTGAAAAAGAGAGAGAGTATTATGAAATTTTTTAGCCAAATCTATTTTATTAGGACCAAAAGCACTTGAATGCTGATAACGTCATAATTACGAATTTCAGGCTCATAAGTAGGAACTTCCCAGGAGGACTTAAACACATGATTTGGAATGCTCTTCGTAGACTCTGTGCAGCGCACACTCATTGCAGTAGAGTTTGATCTTAGCATGTTGCTGTGCTAACAATTATAACAATTAATCTGTCAGACACACAGTGGGGTACCTGAAAGGCGTTCTTGGAACAGATTTATAGTCACTGTGCACAGGAAAGATGGTTATATATGGTTAAATGTATGCAGGAAAGACAAATCATAATTCAGTATGAAAATAGATACATGACAGAAAACCAATCACAATCTGTATCCAAATGCTACAATCATGTCTTCATGGCAGGCTATGTTTTAAATGCTGCACACCCTATCAATTTAAGTCAGTGGGAGATTCAAAGTTTAATTTTTAGTATTAAATTTACAGCATCCAAAAATTGGTTGCACACCTAAGGCAGAAATTATCTACCAAACAAGGTCTTTCAGGTTGAATTAATTGCAGTAGTTTAATTCTACTGCAGAAGGGTTTAAAACGAGCATCTAACCAAAATGTTTGAAGAATATCAATAGCTGCTTTACATGTGCCGGAATAAAAAATGTGAGGGATCTGTGAGCATTGTAATTATTTTAGAAAGCATTTAGGTGTTGGCATTTCACTATTTGATGTGTTAGCATGTTGCTTAAACGGGTGTTATGCGGACACATTGAACTGCATCATCCTGAAGTCATTCTATTTTAGTATGTCTCAGACAAATACAGCTTCCATTAAAGCTTTATTCTTCAGCGGCATGCACAAAAATTACATGCCATAGCTTAGCTTGTTTAGCGATTGGTCATTTGCTGTAATGACATTTGTGCACCTCCACTGCAATTTGCCTTAAAAATTTGTTGTTCCTTGTGTTTCTAAAGATCAATATTTGGGTGAAACAATTGCTCGAGTTACTCGAGTCACTCAATTACAAAATATTATTGATTTAAAGCTTTACCCTTTGAATACAGTTACATGGCATAAAATACACAATATTTATTGCAGAAGGTGGGTCTCAAAGAAAAATATCGAAGGTTTGGGAACATTTTCCATTAAAATGGACTGAAATGGTGGGGTAACAAAGCACAAGAGAGAAGCTAATGCTGCTATTAGCTAAGTGATACAGTGCAGATAGAATTCTTTGTCAGATTAATGTTTGCCAGATGTAATCGCCTGATGTCCTGTTATATTGTTTTATGGAGTGGCTGACATTGTCTAGTTACTCAATCAATGTCTCAAGTAAGCTTGAAGTTATAGTTTGACCCAGAAAAACTTCAACAATTTTGATCACAAACACTTTTAAAGAATGTTTTATAGAGTTTTTATGATGTGTATGTACAAAATTGTTTAGTTTAAGTTCTAAGTTGAGTTTTTATAGAAGGTTTGTATATATTGTCTGTTTAATAGCCTGTGAAGCTGGTATGGCATTATAACTTAAATACAACCAACCAAACTTAAAGAGTTAGTTCACCCAAAAATGAAATTTCTGTCATTAATTACTCACCCTCATGTTGTTTCACACCCGAAAGACCTTCGTTCATCTTCAGAACACAAATTAAGATATTTGATGAAATCCAAGAAGTTTTTTTTTCCTCAATAGAAAGCAATGAAATTACTATATTCAAGGTCCAGAAAAGTAGTAAAACATTGTTAAAATAGTCAACGTGACTGCAGTGGTTCAAAATTAATGTTACGAAGCGATGAGAATACATTTTGCGCACAAAAGCAAAACAAAAATAACGACTTCATTCAACGACTTCATTCAACGACTCTCTCCTGTCACGCTCGTACGCAGTTGATGCAGTGCATGCAGTTCAGCACTTCCGTGTTTATGGCCAATACTGAGCCAGCGTTCGGATGTAAACAGAAACGCTGAAGTGCATTCATTGCGTCAACTGGGAACGAGACCAACAAGGGAGAGACGAATTTGTCGAGAAAAGTCTTTATTTTTGTTTTGTTTTTGCGCACAAAAAGTATTCTCGTTGCTTCATAACATTAAGGTTGAACCACTGTAGTCACGTTGACTATTATAACAATGTTTTTACTACTTTTCTGGACCTTGAATGTGGTAATTTCATTGCTAAATGAGGATAAAAAACCTTTTGGATTTCTTCAAAAATTGCTTAATTTGTGTTCCGAAGATGAACAAAGGTCTTACAGGTTTGGAATGACATGAGGGTGAGTAATTAATGACAGAAATTTCGTTTTTGGGTGAACTAACAAAAAGATCTTAAAGGGAACCCCTGGTGTTAAGACTTGTATGGCTTAATGTAACGTAAATTATGTCTCTTACTGAAATATGTAGTAGAAAACCCATGACAGATTTACGTTATTTAAAACATCCATGACATATTTGGACAATGGCCATTTTGTTTGTGTTCCATGTCGGTGACGTCAAATGGTTGCACTCACTGAGCTACTGACACTGTCCTATTGCTATTTTTAACGCAACACAACTCGGAATATAATATACGATGCCACATTGTGCAGCTTTTGGTTGTAATTTTCAGTCGATGAGCCACAAGAAAAGCGATGTAAGTCTTTACTGCTTTCCTAGCGATAAGAGGAGAAAAGAATGGGATGTTATAAAGAATGTGGACGGATAAAACTTCCGCGTTTTTGTTTTCTTCACAAGCCCTGGTGCATTTGAGGATATTAAGACCTGTATGCGTTACTAGATTACCGTTGCACCAAAACATACAGATAAAAAGCCTCCGTCATCAGGGCTAAAGTGAAGAGAACAAAGACGCAGTTAGGAAGTTTTATTCGTCCACATTCTGCACAACTTCCCATTCTTTTCTCCTCTTATCGCTAGTAAAGCAGTAAAGACTTACATCGCTTCTCTTGTGGCTCATCGACTAAAAAATTACAACCAAAAGCTGCACAATGTGGCATCGTATATTATATTCCGAGTTGTGTTGCATTAAAAATAGCAATAGGACAGTGTCAGTAGAGCAGTGAGTGCAACCATTTGACGTCATCGACATAAGACGCAAACAAAATGGCGCCGCCCATTGCCCAAATATGTCATGGATTTTTTAAATAACGTAAATCTTTCATGGGTTTTCTACTACATATTTCAGTAAGAGACATCATTTACGTTATATTAAGCCATACAAGTCTTAACACTAGGGGTTCCCTTTAATCTCACAAAATTGTTCTCTGAGTCACTAAAATATCAAGCTCTGTATTAACAAGTCAAAAGATTTTTGGTTCTGTACTCACAGATTTGGAGATGGGAATTCTGTTGTGAACTGGGGTTGTCACTTTTGTAAATAACCAAACTCTGTTTTAAAGGGATAGTTCACCCAAAAATTGTCATCATTTGTTCACCCTGATGTTGTTCCAAACTTGTATGTCTTTTTCTTCTGCAGAACACAAAAGAACATGTTTTGAAGAATGCTGGCAACCAAACCATTTGGTGACCATTACCTTCCTTTGTTTGAAAAAAGAGAGACGTTTCTCAAAATATCCTCTTTTATGTTCCACAGAAGGAAGTCAGTTTCGAACGACATGAGGGTGACTAAATGATGAAAGAATTTTCATTGTTGGTGAAGTATTCCTTTTAATTAAATTTTTATGATATAATTTGGAAAGGCACCAGGATAGGATAAGTCCTATCTAGTTTGATTTTTAAAGAAAAGCTTTGATGTATTTTTTGGAGTAGATTGCTTCAGCAATACTTATCTGTAATAATCAATAGAGATTATTGGAAATCTTGATTAAAATAATGCTTCATCGTAAAGTTTCAAGCTCAGCGGTTTAAACGCTGATTTGTTTCTATCTTTGTGGTTTCCTTCTACCCTAGCTATGATTTGTATCTATATCTTGGGTTTAATATTTTCCCCTTGACCGAAGCAGAGTTGAGTAATGCGCAGGGCTAATTTTTGTTGTAAAGGGAGACCTTTTTACACACATCGGTGTAATTTAGTTTGTCTCTCAAGGACAATCGATATAGGAAGCCGACTGATAAAGCTCGCTTAAGCTCTCGCTGTCACTTGACCCTTGAGCTCTGCTCACATAATATCGCTAATACACAGAGGATCGATCGAAAAAGGTGAATTAGGCATGACCCTGCCTGAGTAACACAGTCATTTGATCCTTTCAATTAGTTCTCTCCGACTGACCCCCATGCACTGAAATCAGATGCTTCTCTTTTAACTAACGTAATTCAACCCGCAGTTAAATGCGAGGGGGACTATTTGTAGCGTTTGTGGAAACGGAGCTGTTATCCACTAGAGACCTCTGATGTGTGGCTGGTATTAACACGCTGTTTGTGTATATAAGTGTTTGCATGTGGCTGAACCCCATATGATGCAACACATGGAGTGTGTGAAAATGTGTAGCATGCTGTGCCACCCTCAGCAGGTGGCTTGGATGTCTGTGGGGGGGTGGAAGGGCCGATCATATCCTCGATGGATGCCTGTAGTCCCTGACACAATATGGCCGCCAACGTGGCTCTGCAGGCCAGTACCCGCCTCCCGCGGCGCTGTTGATTACTCCTCACCTCCCTGTCAACTGCTCGCCAGTCATAAAGCAATGGCAGGGTGGTGGGCGGTTTAGGGCGCTAATATGAATGCCAGTCGTGTTTCAGAAATAATGCGGGCGGTTTTTCAGGTGAAATGTGTTTTAGAGGCACTTAGACACTTCAGACGAAGCAGATAAGCTTCTTGCTGCCTTATTTTTTTCCTGTTTTATTAGTCTTTGCAATATTCTGCAGCTTTGCCAGGTTTGAAAGCTCAACCTGCACGAGGGAACGCGGATTTGCGAGCGGTCCCTGGAGCTTCCTGAAGCCTGTGATGTCACGTAGCGAAGAGTTGAGAAGGGCGAGGAAGATGAGAGACGGGAGTAGCTGGATTAACCTCTGAACGGAGGGATCGGGGTCTCAGAGTTGGGAGGTTCATGACCCATGTTTGTATCATCTAAACCCACTTAGAAATGCAGTTCCACGTATTCTGACATGATGTTGCATGTTAGTTTATTTTAATGCGGATCCTTTGGTCTGTGCTTCTGTGTTCCTCCTTTGTCACACTGTACTAATAACTACTACTATTAACATAAGATGAATGACAAACATTAGTATGTTACCAATAGGGATGGGTTCTGAAACCTGGTATTAAATGAGCCCCGGGGCTAAATTATGGAAGACCGCAGTATTGATAAGCTCCAACCAGAGACCTGCACGGGTCCTGTTTGATAAACCCGCACCCGCAGTTATTAACAGCACACCCGACCCGATATCCGACATAAACACTAATTTTAGCCCGCACCCGACCTGACCTGTTTGACATAAAAACCTCGACCCGACCCACACCCGCATTAAATCTCCTACATCAGGTAGACAAAAATATTTTTCTCATGTAGCCTAACACAAGCAATAAAACCAAAATTAGGCATTATATGTTGCTGTATCTAATTAAACATTGCATTAAACAACACGAGTAAAATAATAGAACAAAGAATGTTTTTGTAGGGCTATTTACTGTAAGCTTAAAGCTAGTAAATATTTTATCAGATTCACTCGGCATTTTAACGTGGTTGTCTCTTCTGAAACTAAGCAGTGTTTACCTGGCCGCTGGTCCTCTTTGTAGCAGCGCGAAAAATATTCTAAAACTTTTTATTCAAATTGTAAATAGCCTATATTAAATACGTAAAGCATGCAAAGCGTTCTCCCTTTAATAATCACTATAGCTTTCAATCAGATACAGCGTGATTGGCTACAATGCTAAGCGCAGCACATCCTGCTGTATTTAGAAGCCTTTAACGGTCTTCAGACAGAGCGTGAACACAAATAAACACGGGACCATTTAAAAGCAGCTGTCAAATGCACCGAATTGAGTTGGAATATTCTTGGCTATTGGACCCGCAGTCTACCCGTGCCTACCGCGCGTCTGACCCGCACTGCACCCGACACGTAAATATTATTCCATATTATTCCATAGAACTGAACATTCTCATACTAAACTTCTAGTTACACTTCAGGCCTGTGGTAATCTAATTTTTTTTTAATTATATTTCAATTTTGGCTTTCAGTGAATAAAAAGATTTTTGAGGTAAAACTATTAAAAACTAGCCGCATTCCGTCTAGCGCAACTTCCTTCCCCTCACATTCGTTCCTCCCTAAAAGCCCAAACTTAACATCAGAATCTGCACAATCGGCGATTGTTGTAAAATGCAATCTCTTCTGTTGCTAAATTGTGTGAAATGTTTGATAATAAAAGGAGCTATTAAAAGCACAATCTGCGCAAGAGACACTGTTTCCAACTTCAAGGCGACTCTCTACGCTTATACTTTGGCTTTGTGTGTGCATCTAAATGATCAAATACACACCAAAATATGTCAAAATGACTGGCTTGGAGAGTATTCAATTAATCAGTTTATGGGCCCTATTTTAACGATCTAAGCACATGGTCTAAAGCGCACGGCGCAAGTGCACTTAGGGCATGTCCAAATTCACTTTAGCTAGTTTAATGATGGGAAAAATGGTTGAGGCACATGGTCTAAAAGGGTTGTCCCTATTCTTTTGAGTAATGGCTGTGTTTTGGCCATAACGTGCAATAAACCAATCAGAGTCTCATCTCTCATTTCCTTTAAAAGCCAGTTGCGCTTGCGCCTTGGATGATTCGCTATTTATATGGCAGAATTTACAAGTGGAAAAACTGACCACTTCTCAATCGAGGAAACGGATCTGCTCGTGCGTGAGGTTAAAGCGCACAAGCAGACCATCTAGCCTACGGGACGAGCCGGATTCCACCAAAGCATTTTTATCTTTATGCATACAATAATAATCTTGTAATCCTTATATTTTTAATATTTGGCATGTTTGTGCACTGCTGCATGTCCCTGTGTGTGTAATAAGCAGAGTGTACGTGCGTTGTGCACTCGCCTATAAGTGCATATTACTAAAGCGCTCTTTAAATAACCAAAAAAATATATATTGCGCCATTGTTTCAGTTGGTCAATGGCGCAGTCTATTTCAATTGCCTCAAAATAGCAACGCGCCAACAATTTTCACACCTCGTTTCAGACCATGGGCGCACAAATGAGCGCAAAATGCATTTGCTATTTAAACAACGTGGCACAGGATGTGAAAATGATAACTGTGTCAGGCTGAAACAAGCAAAAACACTTGCATCGTGCCTGGCGCCACATTGCACTGGGTGTATGATAGGACCTTATGTCTTAAATGGACGTAAATAGTTGGGAGTCTTAAAGTGGCAGCAGTCTAATAAACCTGCTGAGGATTGAGCCATTAATGTGAATCAAACAACAAAAGGCAAAGAGAAAATTACTCACAGCTCTTGAATGAAAAACTTTAGCTTTAATAAGCATTCATCTATAAATTTATACAGTGAAAACCATTTTGATTACTTGATTAGTTTTCTTTTGTAGGCCAAATTACTTACCTGAACAGTAAAGTTAGTAGACCTTCCTTCAATTAAAGCACTGTTTATTGTTGTTGTATCTTTGTTTTATTGTATATTTATTGTATTTATTTGACAATTTGTTTGTACTTTGCTTCTTTGTTCTTTTCTTATTGTATTTTGTTTAAAACACAAAAAATGGCTGCACACTGGTGCATTTACAAATAGATGTTTTATATTCGTTTTGTTCCAACATTGCTGTTTTTTGCTATAGATATTTACATTTCAGAATATGAAACCATGTTAATTATGTTCCCTAATTTGTTTCTTTTTTAATAAAAAAAAAATATAACAAAAAGAACCAATAAGAATACCGTTAAAGTATCGGATTGATAAGTAGTACCGGTGAGAGTAGTGATACCATTAAAACTTTAACGATACCCATCCCTAGTTACCAATAGGGATGCACAGTATTTCATACATTATCAGTTATCTGTATTGAATAGTTGGTAAAAAATTAATTGTTCATATGCTTTTTCTTTTATTCTTACCTTTACCTTTTCCACAGTCTAACGCTCACTTAAAGTTACGCAATAAAAACACTGTTTTATAACACTGTTAAATGTTTTTAGCAAATATATATATTGTACTGTACATCAGTCGTTTTAAATGCTACAAGTTAATTGATGCATCAAAACATT
>RJVU01033627.1:1981963-2015484 GCA_003731715.1 Anabarilius grahami
GTAGTGCTGGAGCCGACGTGCACCACATCGTCAGGTCATTTCGGAGGCCAGTGCTGTGTCCTCCCTCTACCCTGCACAGGTGGTCACGGCAAGGATCAGAATAATTTATGAGCGCTGGGTCCGTCTCCTCTCCACCAGCCTGGGTTTTCTGGCTCCCAGCCACACACTGATTTCATCCTGGCCTGGGAGCACAAAATAGACGTGGCAGTTTGTTTCTCTGTCCACTCTGGCCACCCCTCCTTCCCTGCCCACCTAGTCCCCAGTGGAGGTCGTTTGTGCAGTTTGTCGACGTTGACCGAACATTTTTGCGTGCCCCTGAAGTGACCCCTGAATGAATGCATCAGCGATTTCGTAATGTGAAGTGTGCAGGCATTGTCACTCCAATTAGCGCAGATATCCCCGATAAACATACGGCCCAACAATGAGAAACCCCTGACCAGAGATTGGTACAGTGGTCCACCTTCAAGCGAAGGCTCTCATAAAGAAACTCATCCAAAGTGACAGGCAATTCACTAAAATATGTCATGTAGTTCCCCTAATGCACTTCCTCGGAAGTTATGACATCAGGTATCTAAACCACAACGTCATGTCTATTTGACACTATATTAAGTAGAAAGTCATGTAGGACCTTTGAATCATTGAAAGAAACACAAAATAACAACCCCACCATGACAGATGGTGATGAATTGGTGGTGTAATGGTAGAAATATCTAGAACCAGAACTAGGAACTTGTCAGGAAAGGTTGATTTAGTTATCTGAAAACTGGCTAGTCAGTCAGTTGCATGCTATATATATTTTTTGGTGGCATTGAATTTAGAGGAATAACTTTTCTGAGAGGTTATTTTGTGCAGTACTTTCAACATAAAACACTTTGAGAAGTTGTTTCTAAATTCATCCTCTTTAAAGCTCTAGCGCTACAGCCATTGAAGCAGCACTTGTGTAACTAAATTTCAAAACGATTGTAGTTGGACTTCAGATCATTTGCTGTGAGTGACTTTTCGGTTATTATGCATAATCCAAAGGCCGAAAGGGTTTTGTGAGTACTGGTAGTTTTATGCATGTTTAGCTTTTCTTTTTAGAATATGTCAGTTTTCCTATTGAACGGTTGTGCTTTTACTTTTTGTAATTCTTTTTTTTTGTTTTTTTTGGTAACTTTCAGTTATTGAACACATACAGAGACCACAGCTAGAATGTTGGATTTTTAAGATGCCATGTCAAGTTACATTTTTAATTTTGTCCAGTTATGTTTTTAAGATTTGGGTTACTTTTTAGTCCATTTCACTTCATGTAATTTTGAATTGGACACACTTCACAGTTCAACTGGAATTTGAATAAAGGTGTAAGAAAATATTGATACTCGATCGATTGATCGATTCTCATAAACACTGTCGATATTTGTTTGTTTACATCCAAAATTTGTGTCAGTGGCCTTGTGTTTGATTTAAACCCGACTGCTAGAAGGCAGTGTTATCTCACAACACAAACTGTGACATGGAGAAGCACAAGGGTGCATCGCTAGTGTTAGCATTAGCAAACCCAGCTCACAAGATGAGAGAATTATACCAGCTCCCGCTGTGGTGTACAGAGCTGAAGTGTGGACTCATTTTGGCTTCCACTGTAAAGAAACCACTAAGGAGATGGACAAGAGTCACGTTGTTTGCAAAATAAGCTATGCTAAAATCCAGTACTTGGGAAACACATAGCATGTGAGAGCTCACTTAAAGGGTTACCACGATTAAGAGCTTAATCGCATTCGTTTGATCGAAGTATTGCGCTTGCATGAGGTAAAGTTTAATCACAAAATTGCCAAAATCCCATTATAATTGTATTATGAGGGAGCATGTAAACACACTGATGGAGTAGACTATGCACTCTGGTCTACAAAGATATTTTTTATAACGAATTAATATGATGAAAAATATCAACTAAACTCTTCAAACATTCATCTGTCATAAATTCCTTTAATTTTAATTCTGCTTCCTTGGATTCGAATTGCAATTGTGCATCGTGTTTGCTACCTCAAATCCAATTCATGAATTGAGTTAGAGTTTAAAAGGCATTCTTGAATCAGTTGTGAATGCCACACAATATGGAGATTCCTGCATTCTGTTGAATTCATTTGCGTTTCTCTGGCTGTTTTTGAATACACAAATGCATCCTATGTGAACTGCCCATGAAACACATCTGATTGGGGTCTAACCCTAATTATTCCAAGATCGACTTCTTGTCTAATCACTCCAGCCCACCAACTAGTTATTTTCTATAAAAATCATGCGGGGTTCTATATCCGTATAACCACAACCTACCTTAAAGTTTTGTATTTTTACCCCATCTTCCTGTGCAATTTGAATTCGTAATTCAATGCTAACGGCAACAAACCACTTAGAGGAATGGCGCAGGCAGCCGCCAGCCTTTAAAGCCCACTCCAGTAATGGTTCTCTTTCTCCACGAGTAGCTCTGAGATGCTAGCTGACTTTGATAAACTGAATTATCCTAGAGTGTCTGTCCTATTCACACTGGGTGGTTGTGATGTACCATATTGCTCGGCTGAATAAATTAAAGCTTCAGCTGATGTCTGTCCTCACCTGTCCCCCTCCCTCTTACGCTCTTCATTGTTTTCAACATCAAGCCTGTCCTTTTGTTGCTCCTGCAGCGGAGCTGGTTTATGAAAGTTAGTTTTTATTCAGGCTAATGTCCTATTAATTTCATGCTCCTGCACTCTCTGAATAGACCACCTTCCTGCATGTTTTCTTCTCTTTTTCATTCATCGACGTGCTTCTAAAGTTGCTTATTAGTGAGATTAGGTTTCCGTCCATGCTTGCTTAGTACTCTCTCTTTTTCTATTAGTGGAACAATTGGATACTGGATAGAGGTTGTGCTACTTTTTTTTTCTTTTTTTCTAATTTCATTATTTTATCCGTAATCTAATTGGGTTTGGGACACGCCGTACTCCTCATCGGTGGCTCACGCTAGCTATATTTTGTTGTTTCGTTTCGGAACCACTCATTTAAATGCAGGCTCTGATAGACTCTCACCCCTGCCACTACATGCCTGATCAGCCACATTACGTAGGTGATTTGTCTCTGACTCATCACATGGTTTTGTTGTCCTGATAGAGTTTTTCCACGTCAGAATATGCCAGTTGTTTTTTGGCATTAACCCTGCACTCTGAACTCGAGGGGCATGGTATAAATCTCTATAGCTTGTCATGCATGGTGGCTGTGAACATTTCCTTACATATGCACTGTTTTGATTAATCACGCATGGCATTGCTCCCGAAAGCTCTGGCCCATCCCCATCTATGGCCATTAGTCACTGTCACCTACTCTGACTTTATGCACTGAATGCTTGTGCTATCTATTCACAGCGCACGGCTGTGTTGGTGTGTGCGTTCTATATTCCAGCCTCTTGGCACACAATGCCTGTACACTTACTCAGTACTGTACTGTTAATCTTACTTTCTCTTAATTGAATAAAATGTTTATTTTTCCTGATATTCATGGACTTTTATCCAGTTTATTTTAGCTGTTTGTTGTAGGGAATCTTAAGGAATTTAACGAATTTTTGTTTAGATTTTGATTCCAATTAATGATTTTGGTTCCTTAAAGGGTTAGTTCACCTAAAAATTTGATTTCTGTCATTAGGTACTCACCCTCATGTCGTCCCAAACCCGCAAGACCTTCGTTTGTCTTCGGAACACAAATTAAGATATTTTCGATGAAATCCGAGGGTATCTGATCCACACAATGGCAGCAACGACATTGCACCTTTTGAGGTCCAGAAAGGTACGACGAACGGCTATCTTTTTGAGGTCCCAAAGGGCAGCTCAGTATTGGCAATTAGACATAAACACTAAAGCTCTGCAATGAAAATAGCGTAGCAGTATGACAGGTGACAGACGAATTTGTTGAATAAAGTCGTTATTTTTGTTTTGTTTTTATGCACAAGAAGTATTCTCGTTGCTTCATAATATTAAGCTTGAACCACTGTAGTCACGTCGCAGGTTTTAAATATGTCTTTAGTACCTTTCTGGACCTGTAATGTCGTTGCTGCCGATGTGAGGATCAGATACCCTCGGATTTCATCAAAAATATCTTAATTTGAGTTCCAAAGACAAACGAAGGTCTGACGGGTTTGGGACGACATGAGGGTGAGTCCTTAATGACAGAAATTACATTTTTGGATTAACTAACCCCCTTTAACAGTTCTGTTATGATATTTTTTTTTTTTGTACTTTTCATGAATTACCCTGTTCACTAACTAAATAAAAAAAAAATACAATACTGCTAGGTTACTTATTGAAGACATTTATTTTAGAGATGGAGTAATCTTCCCTTTGGAATAGCATTCACGAGAAGTAATTCAGAGTAAGACCGGGAATGTGTATTGGAAACATAAATAATATTCTGAATGTACAGGCTGGTAAAAGTCATGAAAATTGATAAAGTCATTTTTTTCCCCCTTTATGTTCTGCTTTAAAATGTTGTTATATTGCTCTTGTGTAAAGTAAAATTTGCTTTCAAGCCATAGAAATGCTTGATTTGTGAACAAATTGTTTAGTCTGTTCATTTTTTTAAAGAATTGGTCAAACTGGATCTCAAATTGATTCATTAATGAATAACCGTTTAAATCAGTGTATGACAAACAAACAAACACAAAATCTTATCCCAGCTGCACATGATGGGATAGGTCAGCGAAAAGTCTTGGAAATTAATTCAATCAAATTGTGAATCTGTTCATTTTGTGCAGTTTTGTTCATATTGTCAAATTTAATTAAAACGACCAGATTTCAAAATACTTTAAAAGTTGTTTGCAAATGTTTATAGTTGCTTGGGCACAAGTAAGGTGAATGCAATAGCAAGGTGCCCTCAACCTCACGACTCGTCTCGCTAAAAGATCCAGATTCACTATGTAACTGTTAAAGGGGTGGTTGATTATGATTTCACTTTTTTAACTTTACTTAGTGTGTAATGTTGCTGTTTGAGCATAAACAACATCTGCAAAGTTACAATGCTCAAAGTTCAATGCAAAGGGAGATATTTTCTTTTACAAAATCACTTTTTAAGGACTACAACAAATGGCTGGTAGGGACTACAACAAGCTTCTTCCCGGGTTGGTGAGATCTCAAACCCCCAAATTTACATAAACCATGCCCCCGGTAACATGCAACAAAGGGGTGAGCCCATGTTGGGCTGCTTTAGAGAAGAGGAAGAGTTGTTGTATTAGAGTGTTGTTACCATGCGGTTAATTTACCCCGGATTGCTTCACAAACGAGGGTTAATTCAACGCTGGATTTGCACAAAAGATTAACATGACCGCACACGCTAGTCGATGAGTTGAATCAACTCCACAGCAGCTACATAAATTTATCCACAAACCGTTCAGAAACGTCCAGTTGCATTC
The DNA here is from genome assembly GCA_003731715.1 of Anabarilius grahami. Lineage (NCBI taxonomy): Eukaryota > Metazoa > Chordata > Actinopteri > Cypriniformes > Xenocyprididae > Anabarilius > Anabarilius grahami. Next base: position 1,987,368 of record RJVU01033627.1, read on the forward strand.
TAAAAGTTGTAACTTCTTCCTGAGTCTCTCCATCAGTGTCCGACTCCGGTTTGAACAATGTAAAGCTGAACACCGTTACTGACAATTGTATAGCTGTGTGAGATTCTCCCGCTTTGTTGTTGAGAAACCGAAGCACGAGCTGTTAAATCTCTGCCCTCTTCTGGAAAGCGGGCTGGAAGCATCAGCTCATTTGCATTTAAAGGGACACACAAAAACGGCATGTTTTTGCTCACACCCAAATAGTGGCAAATTTGTCAAGCTATAATAAATGATCTGTGGGGTATTTTGAGCTGAAACTTCAGATACATTCTGGGGACACCAGAGACATATTACATTTTGTGAAAAGGGGCATAATAAGTCCCCTTTAATGCAATTAACTCTGAAAAAATATTTCGGATTCGGACCCAGAATTTGTTTTTCTAGATCTTTTTTTCCAACATTTTTTTTTTTTACTTTTTTACTTTGTGTTCTGAATTTCCAGTCCTGCATGGCTTGTCCCAATACATTCCCCCATCACTGCTCCGTGCTCATTTCTGAATGTATGTCAGCATCTGTCTGACTGTTGGATGGCCTGTATCAGCACATTTGTGTCTAGAGAGCATTGTACAATTGCTCTCGTGGGCTCAATCCACCCCTACACGACTGTTTTTTCCACCACTGCTCCAGGGCTTATCCATCTCAGCAGAGTCCACTGAGTGTGATGGGGTCCTGGGTACAACCCGAAGCCTGCTGCCTGAGCCAGAGAACATCTGTAGGCCTCCTAGTGGCTTGTGGGTAGGAGATAAGCTATTAACTATAATGTCTTATAAGGTCTAAAACAAAATATGGGTTCATAATGCACATAATAACAACATTAGAATCTTTATTTTTTTATATTGTATTTGGAAACATTTTATAATTTTTTTTTCATGAATTTGGGCTCTCTTGCACATAGCTTGTGATTTCTCTTCAGACACTTTTGTTGGATGGATAATATCAGTTGCGGTTAACAGCAGCGATTTGGGTCCATGCTGCGTGTGTGTGTACATTTCCGCTTACTGAATACACACACAGCTTTGTATGTAGAGCAGAGGGGGGAAATTAATGCCACTGTGTTGCTTTGGTATCCAGTAAAGAAGGTAAATTGCACAGGATAGAAGCTGAAGTGCTATGCTAATGTGACTGCTTGTGTCATAGTTGTCATAGCCAGTTAGCGTAAAAAGCTGGGGACAGGCAAGCAAGTTAGGCAACGACTTTGTTGTAGAATTGCGTGGGCCGAGCCAGAAGCATCAGTTAACTAAAGACTGTCACCCCTCGTTCCCTGTTGTTGATTCTCACCGTATTGATTTTCTTTACATTTGATTCCATTCGAGAGTCGCCAAGGCCACACCTGCCATCCATCGTGAGGTGTTGTGGATATATATATTGATTGGATTAGAAACAGAGAGGTTCATCCTTGTCCATTTAATGATAGACATGATTCACTGGAGAATTTGTCTGAATGACAGATGCACTGCAATGGACACCATTGTTCCCTGGCCACGTTATATTCTGGAAGTATTTTTCCCATTCACTTTTTCACAATAGGGGTTTTAGAACGTTGTTCAATAAAGATATGAATCAAACTGACCAGCTCTGAGATGAATCAAAACATACAAACTTTGATTTGAAGCTATAGACAAAGGATTGTTTAGCATTACTCAATTACTGACATTTTTTTTTTTTTGACAAAGTATTGATTTTTATTAACAATAATGAAGACAAAAGAGCATATAACTGTAATTAAATGATTTTAATTTAAATGTTGTTGAAATAAAAAAGGTGTTATATACAAGTGATACATGCTTAAATTAAGACGTTAACGAACTGCGTGATTTGTATTATCTTAGAACTGTACATTTCTTGACATATGGATATTTACTTGGACACAGTCACTAGGGGTGTGACGAGATCTCGTGCTGCGAGATTAAAATGTGACGAGATTTCTCGTCGAGGTGAAAAGCTGTCTCGTGATTTTGCCATGACTGAGTGTGAGGGTGAAATGAAGATAGAATATGCCATCGCTACATTTACATTAAACCTCCACTGTCATTTTGCTTTTTATAGAAATAAAAACTATTTAATTCAGTTGGATAACGGTTGCTTCAATTTCATTCAGCTCGTCCAACGCAGGCTGCAGAGTTGTACGTAGTGCAGCAGGAATCGAATTTCACTGATCATGTGATGAGAGTGAGTGACGAGATGACTGACAAGACCATGGCTTAGGATTCGTTGCACAACAGATCCTGAGCTTCTGACAATTGGTTTTTGTGAAGAATGCGCGCTCAGCACCGCTGCTCCTTATCCAGAGTATGCGAGATTGCGAAATCGAAAGTAAAACGCGAGTGCGCATTCAAACACGATTTCAATAGCCCGCATTTTGAAAGCGGCTCCCTGATGCATGCAAATATCTACCAATATTAAAGCTATCTTAAGCTGGGTTGTGTAGTTGTAATCATCTCTTAGCTCTGTAATCATGCTTGAATAAAAATTTGGTCTCTGTTTGCACTTTGAATATTGAAATATTTAATGAGTATTTTGAATATGGTTGCACTTATTGTTTGCACTATATTAAAGATTTAAGCGCATGGTCTAAAGCGCACAGTGCAAGTGCACTTAGGGCATGTCCGAATCCACTTTTTGCTAGTTTAAGGACGGGAAAAATGGTCGGCGTGCCCGGCGCATGGTCTAAAAGGGTTGTCCCTATTCTCTTAATGAGTAATGAGTGTGTTTTGGGTGTAATGTGCATAAACCAATCAGAGTCTCATTTCCCATTCCCTTTAAAAGCCAATTGCGCTCGTGCCATGGTGGATTCGGTATTTACATGGCGGAATTTGCTAGTGGAAAAACTGAACGCTTCTCTAGCGAGGAAACGCATCTGCTCATGCGCGAGGTTAAAGGGTGCGAGCAGACCATCTATGGGAAAAGCTGGATTCCACCAAAGCAATCTTTTACATTGTAATCCTTTTATTTTTTAATATTTGCCACGTTTGTGTACTGCTGCACATCCCTGTGTGTAATAAGCAGAGTGTACGCACATTGTGCACCTGCATATAGGTGCATATTACTAATGTGCTTTTTAAATAACAAAAAAAAAATGTATGAATAATTTTTTAATAAATAATTTATCAATTTTTTTGGTCTCTTTTTTTTATAGTCTATTTCGGTTGCCTCAAAATAGCAACGCACCATACGCCTGAACGCACCTCGTTTTCAGACCAGCACGCCCATGGGTGCACAAATGGGCACAAATGCATTTGCTATTTAAACAAAGTGGCGCAAGACGTGAAAATTATAACTACGTCGAGCTGACACTAGCAAAAAAAAAACTTGCGTCTGGAGAGACTCGTGTGAAATCATACAGGAGAGAAGCCAGTCAGTTGAGTTTGTGGTAAAACCTTTTACAGTCCTTGAGTATTGTTGTCTTTTACTACATATGATAATTCATACTCAGAAAGTAGAACTGAAATGACATTCATTACAAGATGATTAGTTAAAAAATTTCAGACGCACCTACAGACTGTGTAAATCTTGTCTCGTCTCGTGAGCTACCTATCTCGTCACACCCCTAACAGTCACCTCTGATAACAAATTAGAAACATTTTCTTTAAAGCTGCTTTGAAACAATATGTATTGTGAAAAGGGATATACAAATAAATGTGAATTTAATTGATAGTGTTAAAATGTATGAGGAACTGAAACCAATATGTTTTATTTTGTTTAAATCTGTTGTTGTCACAATTCAGTGTTTAAATGAATAAATATACACAATTTAAATGAACTGTTACAGTTTTTATCATCTTGCACATATGGTTAGCTAATATTATTTTCTTTGACTAAAATGACAATCATTTTGAAATAATTAAAAATAAATTGTCAAACAGAAATTGGTGGATTATGGGTAATGTAGTTGTTCACCATTACTGGGACTATTAAATGTAATTTAAATAACACTGACTTAAGCTTTTGCAGAAATGTAGATCTTCACTTAATGTTGACGTTGGAGGAAGATTTTTTTCTTTGAGAATCTGACTGTTTTGCTCTTTTGCTGTTTTATTAAATGATCATTCACCTGCCATGGCTGAACTGTATGTCGATTCTTGGCACAGGGGGCAGAAGGGACATGTATTTTCAACTTTAGACAACTATTTTAAATATTAAAGTGAAATGTTGTAAAGTACATGTCCTGTCATTTTCCCCCAGGATCTACTACCGCTTGCATGTGGAACAGACTGAACCTCAGCATTGTGCGTCATATCATCCTCAAGATGTGACATGAGCATAGCTTTATTTATGTCCTCCCCTGGTTCCTGCTTGCTCAGGCTTCCCTTTGGACTGTGGAAGTGATAGGAAACAAATGAGACGGTCCTGTAGGACTGTAGGCACACATGCTATATCCGCTGTGCCCTGACCTCCTCACTCTCTCCACGCTCCGCACGGCACTACATCACACCAGGGTCTCCAGGGCTTCTCCATCCACTCAGCCAAGACAGTGTCCTCCCTTCCCCTCGCCTCCATTCACATCCCTGCCGTCAAGCGCCGTACCCTCCCAACAACTGCCACACAACGTCTTGACCATGCTTCCACCCCTGTCAACCGCAGCTTTGCACTCCCTGCGGTCAGCTGACCCACTTCCTACAGCTGTTTAGCCCCCCGAACCGTGGAATCGTGCTGGAAAAATAGACAGAATGGCAAATCAGATAATGCAATGACACAGCAGATATTCTGAGGGGCTTTTTTTTTTTGCATACTCTGCAATATGTCAGGAAAAACACAACGCATGCATACTGGCGGTACCCGCCTCACAGCTCAATGGTTTCTTACCGGAGGGGTTTTTAAAACAACAGTCGCCTTGGCCCATAATCCATTAGCCGCAGTTCTTTCGATTTGCCTTTGCCTACTCTTTGCTTTTCAGACATGGCAATTATTTCTGGCACCTGCAAGATCGAATGAAGGGGAAACTCAGACAATGTGTGGTAATTAGATCTTGTGTGTTTTACCCTGCGATTATGTGCTTGACAATTTGTCATTGAGTGGACTCCGCAGCTGTCGCCGGAGTCGAGGCATGCGTCAATCAAAATAGCTCCACCTCCCAGTTTTCCCTCCTCCCCCTCCTTCACAATTTTCCTCCCGGGCACCACGGATGTTCTCAGAGGCTTCTGAGTTCGTCATGTTGAATTCGCTCAGTACAATCGTTTTGGGCACCTGCGCAACTAAAGTTGTCTTTGGATCACATGTTAGATGCTTTAATAATGGAACTGTGTGTCTGTGCATTACATTGTAAGTGTTATTTCTCCCTCCAGCGACTTTGCCTGTCTTCGTCCACCCCCTCTTTTCACCCCCTCCTCTCTCCGTTCTCCTCCTCTTTCCATCTCACATTTACACATGCACACGTTTTTAATGGAGCATCACAACTCCTGCTGCACTCCGATGGATGGTATTCACAGAGAGCCTCTTTCATCCAGCAGCATTTGGCTGAGCTTCGATATGAATGCTTATGAAGATCATATTCCTCTATAATTGTCCCTTGTCAATACTCGAGTCCCTGCTTGCATTCACATTGAGCTGTCAAGAACATCCTAAGAGTATAAATGTGTATATCAGTATACAAAGAAGTGTATCTTTTTGTATGTTCTGGTTTAGCCTTTTTAGGCACAATTACTGCTGTGCAAACGGTAAACACTTGTTCCCTATTTAGCAAGTTGATGCTAACTCCTGATGATTAGACTGGGTGTTTTTCCTCAACACCTCCCCACAGCACTGGCAAGCACTGAGTTTTAATAAGACATGAATTCTCTTCATAATTAGCTGCACTAGCCATGGTCATTCTTTGAAAGCGTTGAAAATAAATATGACCCATGAACCATGACCCATGACCCAAGACTCTGATGCAAATATAACATAACATAACATAGCATAGCATAACAACATAACATAACCTAATATAATATTACATAATGTTGCTGCATTATATTATAGTACAATATAATATAATATAATATAATGTTGCTATGTATTATGTTATAATATAATATAATATAATATAATATAATATAATATAACATAATGTAACATAACATAACATAATGTCAACATGTTCTCCAACCAATAAGACCATATAGGTCGTTTGTCACTTCCCTGAAATACGACCCATAGGAGCGTATGTGCTACTAAAGTGGCACCCCTATCGACAACAGGACACTTTCATTTTAATGCATTGTTCCCTTATATAATGTTGCTACATTATATTATAGTACAATATATATTATGTTATAATATAATATAATATAATATAATATAATAGTACATAACTTAACATAACATAACATTTGTCCATTAAATAATACACTCAAAAAAATGATTTTTGATGCCGTTCACTTTATTTAAATAATTGATTTTGATTCAGCACCATTGTTTCTGGTTTAAATGTGATTGATTCATGTTAAATTGACTTGAAATGATTACTCTTTGACTTAACTTGATGTTTTCATATTGGAATAACATGTTTCAATCAAGTAACCCAACCAGCCAACCAGGAGTTAATCAAACAGGACTTTTACTTCCCATCATGCTTTGCAAAGGGGCTGAACTGAAAGAGTAAATGTTGAAATAAAGTGTTATTTTAAGCATTTTTTTTGCAAGATGAGAAAATGGAGTGACTTTTTAATGGTTACTGTTCTATTATGTTGGTATTTAAACGTTTCTGTTATGTTAATGGTTTTGGGGGTTACCATTGTGGAGAAGTGTTGCACTTGTGCTTGGGTTGGGGACCAGCTAACAAAAATTCTTTCCACTTTAATAATGAAGTGATCACTATGGTAGTGCTTTGGTAGTATTTCCCAGAAGCATCACAAACCTAAGTTGATCCTAGCTGCATTGGTGGCAATAGATCTACGATCTACTTAGAACATCATTATTTGCAAAAGTCTATTTAAATTTAATTGAAACAACAAGATAGATATTCATTAAATTACCATTGACACACATGAGCAAGACATTAACTCTTTGGTGTAACAAGGCAGAGTTTTGTTGAATTAAAGTGCAATCACCACAGTAACACAATACAAACATTTTAATTAAACTAGTTGCAAATAAGTTACACTGACATATTAAGATCATGTTTAAACTACAAATGTACATTGTGTTCATATAAAATATTCAAAGCAATCCAAGTTTACTTGATTTGATTAGATGCATAATGGGTGCTACGATTAAATCATGTTCATTCAACAATTTATTTTTTTGAGTGTACATAACCCAACATTGAGCTTTAATAGTTTATCACCAGTCTGAAATGATGAAATGACAAATTATGTATTCTATTGTGGAATTACTTAAACCCTTTTAAAGAGTGTTTAGAGTAAAATGACCTTGGCTACTTTAAACATGTAATTCATATTTTTGTGATGGAATTTTGTATTTTAAAACTTTTTTTTTTATTATTGTTTTACCAAAGTAAAACCATAAAATCTAAATAAAAGTTGTCATGTGAAAAGTAGAATGGCATGATTTAAAAAAACTAAAAACAAAATTCCAATGCAGTTGTAATGGGACCTTTAGATAATTCTTCCAAAAATGTTTAATAAATATTCTCCCCTAGGACATATATGCATGAAGTTGAAGAAACACAGACCATGAAATGGAAAGTAAGAAATTAGTTAGCAGTTAGAAGATGTCAAGAGAAGTTTTATGTAGTCTGTGTTTTCCACGGACCTCTGGTTGGCAACCCTGGGATGAATGCATTCCCACCTCCAATGAGACTTCACAGTAAAAAGGGCAGGTTTTCCACCAAGATGGGTTGAAGCAATGGGCCAGTGGGTGTTAGATTACAGAAAGCATGTCAAAGAGTTTGCTAGCCTCTGCCTGCTCTTGCTTTGAACCCTTCGTCCATCACAGACAGGTGGAGTTAGCCCAATCATCTGGGACTTTAAGCTTATAGCTCTTTCCCTCTGAGCCTCACACAGTTCTGCTTAAATGGGATTTCAGCTGCATCCTATGCCGCTCTACTGATCTCACATCCAAGCCTGGAGCTCTCACTGATGGCGGGTCAGCGCCGCTGTCCGCGGTGCTGATATTTGCTGGCTGCTGTCCGTGGTGCTGAAAGGACAGCAGGCTTCTCTGCCATAGCAGTGGGCTGCCGTCTCCCTCGCGGCTAGTCACGTACCTCATCTCAATTATCTCTCCTCGTATGGACCGAGCGCTCTGAAGTCGGAAACGCACAATCTGAACCATCCATTTGCTAGCCATCTGCCATTCCTGCTTAGCGCAGCCCCGGATGCTGTACTGCAGCTACAAAAGGGGGCAGATTTTTTCCGGAACTGCCATTTCGTGTGGGTAGGTGGCGGAGGAGGACTCTGTTTTTAATCATGTCGATTTGATTTGGCTAATTAAAAGAAACATCAAGAGGAAATAATGTGAGGCAGAACCGCAATGCTTAATTGAATATGAATGCGCTAATTCAAGTGTGATCTTTAAATATAAGCTTGACAAAAGACGCTCATGTATTCAGGGGGCGTTTTGTTGCATATGTGCTAATTGTACATTCACGCCACGGACTCACTCCCTAAAGTGCCCTCAGTGCATCCTTATGCTGTCCATTACTCTCCAATATAAGAGCAGAAAGCATGGCTAATTCTGTTTGGTGCTAGCTCAGATAGCACACTGACCTGGGAACTGGGCTTTGATCAGAAAGTGTTGAGTGCTTAAATCTGCACTAAACATTGTTAGGGGGTTGATAACTGTTCAGAGTGGGGTTTCTCATTGACATGAGTGGACAGGAACATGCCAAACGCTTTGTCAGGGCCGCCTCTCCTGCTCTCTTCATTGTTATGCTCTGTGTTGTAGCCATGCATCATGCTCAAGGGCAAATTATGACCGTAATGACAATGACCGTACTGGGAGAAAAGAGGAAAGCTTTCTGTTTGGGTTTCCAACTGGTTTTCCAACCTGCATACATTTTTAATGAGACTTGTTCGGTTACAAATAAGAATGCCGTGCACCCGAGGCACGTTGGCAATGTGCTGATATAGTGCGAGATGAGGTCACTTTAAGAAGGACTACATTTATGTCATTTTTTTTTCTTACAGACAATAAAGTCACCGTCACATCCAGAGCCATGCATTCAGCAGTACAAAACGATCTTTCTGCAGGGAGAACAGTCTGTCTGCTTCGTTAAAGCGGAATTACATGGCCGATATATTTGGAATAGCAAAGGATTGAGTGTTACAGGAGCCAATTTGATCTAAATTGAACTACTTTTCATTCCAATTATGCTTCATATTTCTTCTCTCCCCTCATGTCCCCATGTGTGTTGTGCACGTTGGCTTTATTGCAGTGCTGTGTGCTGTATGGAAAAGCTATTAAGAAATTTAGTCACTAATCCTTTGACAAACATAAGAGAACATAATCTTTCACAAGACCTTTTTGAAGATTTTCCACAGATTCCACGCCGTTGTTAGCCTTTCAAAACAGGCCTTTTAATTTATCTCCAGCACTTCATCGTTTTTTCACATCTGCTATTTGCAGAAAACGACCCAATAGACCTCTCTATTTTTCTCATGCTCTTTTACCAATGAGTGGAGAGCATTATTTAAGTCCAGGTTTCAAAAGGCAGAAAAGGCTGTTATCACTTTCAAGGTCTTTGAGAAGTCCTCTTGTGCACGATCACAGTAATTAATTAGACGCAAATGAGAAATTAAGCTCGCATTTTGTGCGATCAAATTAATTTTTCTCCACTTGCGGAGTGCATATTGCTTTAATATAATCTCTTTCATGCAAGCACCTTTATTTATGGATGCTGATGAGGCCAGAGGAACAGAAATGACCCCAGAGTTCTGCATGGCACCCTGCTGCACGGTGATCTGTTTTCCAGGGCCAAATTTACTGAACAGTTGCGCCACATTTGTGCTTGATAATTCATGTTAAAAACCTTTCTTATGTCTTATTCACTTCACTTTCAACTTGGTAATGGATTTGCTGAAATAGTGCTGCGGCGTGGGTATTTAAATGAAGCCATTGTAATTTGATATATATAAATTGCATTTTTTTTTTTTAAATGAATTGCTATTGTTATTATTGTATGTAGGCATGTGACGGTATCAAATGTTCATGTTGCGATAATTGTGAAGCTTTTATCACGGTAATACGGTATTATCACGATATTGAAATAAGTTGCAAAAAATGTTTGTCATACTATAACAGGTTTAGGCAAGGCAAGGCAAGGCAATTTTATTTGTATAGCACATTTCATACACAATGGTAATTCAAAGTGCTTTACATAAAGAAGAATAATAAAAACAGAACATAAGGAATAGAAATAACAGTAAAAACAGAATTTTGCTATCTGGATGGAAGAGCTAGGAAGTCTTAGTCTGTCTTAAATAAAGTTTAATAACTTTTTTTCTTGAAACAAAAATAACACTGAACATATAAATACAATAAAGCAATACACAAATGTATAAAGTAAACAAATGTTTCAAACAGATTAAAGTGCAAAAGAATGACAAAGAACGATAGGTATCACTTTACAATAAGATCTCGTTAGTTAATACATTTAAACATTAACAATGAGCAATAACTACATTTGTTCCAGAAGTTAAAAATACAAATTAATTCATGTTAGCTCAGGTCCATTAAATAATAGTTACAACTTTTGATTTTAATAAAGTGTTATTAAATGTTTTTATTAAGATTAATAAATGCTTTAGAAGTTTTTTCATTGTCACTTTGTTAACTAATGAATTAACTAATGCTAAATAATGGAGCTTTATTGTAAAGTGTGACTGAACAATAAAGAATCAGAACATATTAAAACTATCTAAGTCATGTAGTCCAGATTAAAATATAAAAATGTTTAAGTTTGAAAATAAATAGCCTTAAGTTTAAGTATTTGGTGCTGTGATTAAACACAATAGCAAATACAAAAATCTGGCTGTTTAAAACATTTAAATACTGTAGTAGATGTAGTGCAGCTGCTTTGTTTATAGGGTTACCGGGGTAACCGCCAGGGTTGACCAGGTTTTCACAACAAAACCCGCCCAATTGACCCTTTGCCGGGAGTTTGATTGACAAGCGATCTAACCAATCAGAACGCCGAATCCGCCATTTTGTCCGACAAACCAGTCAGGAGTTAGAAGATTAACCTCGGTGGACTTGAACTTGAAAAATGGTGTGTATTGACGTCTTTCTGCGTTTGAAACAACATTTCTTCTCATGTTTATTCATGTTTATTTGATGCTATAAATTAACTAGTTGGAAGAGATGATCGGTTTACGAGCCTCTTGAGCTGAGGCGCTACAGCAATCTGTCACGACTATGGTCACGACACATTAAAGAGCCACAAAACGGGTTTTATTGTTTTAATTTCTTAAACTACACAGTTTGAAAGCTGGGGCTTTGTTTAATATTATAAGTAACCTGCTTTGTCTTGTCTGTCGACGTGTTGTCAGTGTCCTCTTTGCTCCGCGATGTATTTTTCACTGCGTGTTGCGTGACAGCGCCACGGCTTGTCGGACAAAGCAACAGTAACTAAGGGGGGCGGGTCTTCGCGAAGGGTCAATTGCTACTCAAAACTAGCCCAATCACGTTTTAGCAGGGGTCCCCCATAAAAATGGCGTTCTAGGGGGTAAAATACGTTTAAAATTTGCTTTCCAGGGGCTAAATATCATGTTATTTGGGGTCGCTTCAACCCGCGGACATGAAAAACAACCCGCGGCAACAGTGTTAAAGTAGCCCAATTCTGCGGGAAAACCGTTTACTTGGCAACACTGGTAACTGCTACATTTCTGCTGTTCCATCATCTGCTGTCAGAGAGTGAAAGGGCATTTTCATTTAGCGCGTCTCCTTCGCTCGTTCCCGCCATGCTGCTCATGCATGTTGGGTTTGTTTATATTGCTGTATGCTGCATCAAAGAGGCATGTGCACTAGTGTTGTGTATTTTAAATGGTTGATGAGTAAAGTATTCTTAAAATGCATTCTAAAAATAGGAATAATTCGTAATTAAAAATTATTCACGGTATTTTGAAGTGCCCACGATAAAAATATCGCAATTCATTATCGTGATATATCGTTTTACCGTATACCAGCAGGTCTAATTGTATGGTGTAATTTGTATTTTTCACATTTATACTTCATTCACAAACAAATGTGAAAAATTTGCCTCAAATAACATCATACTTTTACATGGAAAGCAAGCATTAAACAAAATTATTAAAAGAGCTGTTTGTTTTGTTTTGACCATGGCAGCAATAATTCATTCACTGAAATAGTGCTGCGCAGTGGGTATTTTAATTAAGTCGTTTGTCATCCTGAATAAATTAGACATGATGATGATGATGATGATGTTTTTATTTATATTAATAATAATAAGTTATTATTATTATTATTGTATGGTTAAATTGTTCATAAATGTATACCTTATTCACAAAGCTTAAACTTGCCTCAATTTACATGAATCTATTCCACAGAAAGCAAGCCTTAAACAAAATTATTAAAAAGAGCTGTTTGTTTTCTGTTGACCATGGCAGTAGTAATTCATCAAAAGATTAAATGGAGATGAGCATTATTGTCAGAGACTCTGTATATATCACTGGTTATATATGCAGTGCAATTCTTAACATGTGCCATATATTGTAGCAGTCTGCTGCAACCTCCACTGCCTAGCACTCAAAACTAACCCGCAAGATCAGACGTTACTGTTGATTTGCTGTGACCATTGAGCAGTTATCAGTGATTTGCATATTCCCTTTAATGAATTCAACACGCATACAGTGCACACAAATAAAAGGAGTATGGTGTGATCATGCTGGTGCATGCTCCTCATTAATAAACATACATAATTTACACTTCTCACCTGATGCCCGTAGTACGCTCACGTTCTGTCTTATCTATCATTCTCTCAGTTTCATGCTCTGTTGTCAGATACCGTCACTAGTGCACTACTATGCTCAGCCACTATATGGGTGCAAGAGAGAGGCGTTGATTGACTGAGAGGGCTTTGGGGGCTCAGAGCTGTTTAAAACACTAGCTGCGAGCTGGTTTGTGAATATTCATCTGTGAACTGATCAGCAAATTTGCAAAGCGAATGAGGGGATCTGTCAACTAGCCCAATCTGTTACACTGCAAAGTGCATTAAAGATTGATTTCATTATACTCAAAGATTCTCAGCTGAGGGAATCACACTGCCAGGTCTTGGTTTTGTGATCAAACTGGCTAACTAATGGAAATTTACAATAAAAAGCCGGAAATTATTGTAATTTGATGAATCATAAATGAAAAGATTTAAGATGCCGAATTGGTCATCCCGGACTCACTCATTTGATTTTTTTGAAAGGTGATGTACCACCAGTATGTAATTTTTGTCAAACCCCTCTGTCTATAAAACACATTTTCTTGGAATTTACTTCTTTGAATGTCACTAGGCAATGTTTTTACACAGAAAGTTCTTTAATGGATGTTTTTAAAAATGTTTCACCAGGAATAATCCTACATTTATTTATTTATTTATTTTAATCAAATATTGAAATGAAAAATCTTATATAATGTTTGTTATATTTTAGTGCTGCCAAACGATTAATCATGATTAATCGCATCCAAAATAAAAGTTTGTTTGTGTGTACTGTGTATATTTATTATATATACACAAACATGCATGTGTATATATTTAACAAAAGTATATTATATTTATATATACAATATTTATATATAATATAAATATATATAATGTCAATGATGTGTCGGGTCATTGTTTTTGTCTAAAGGCCTTAATAATAATAAAAAAACAAAGATATGACATCCAAAATATGTACGGTAGTACAACTAGATCTCTTTTATTGAATTTAAAAGGTTTTAATTATATTTTGCTACATATAAATGTATTTTAAAGATTTTGAATGTCAAAAAGTCATTCGGTTTAACGGTCCAAAGGCCAATACAGCCCTTTTATTTGTGATAAAATATCTTAAAATGTAATAAATGTATATATTTTTGTATTCTGGCATGATTTTATAACATCATGTATCAACATATTGCAAAATGGTATTAAAATTATATGTAGAAGTCATTGCTTTATGAGAAAAATGAATTTCATTGATGTCATTTGGAGTAACAAATATAATGGGACCATTTTGGATCAAGTTATGCGGTCAATATCATGTGACAGGATGTGACATCATTCAGACACCTGCAAAGCACCACATGGTCGTGAAGCAAAGTAACTAAGTCTCTCTTAAATATTTGGAAAATTAATGTTTTCACTTGCCCATATGCATCCCGAAACATCAGGTCATTTGGTAAACTGCTACAAAACATGGAAAATGTTTTTATATTTAGTACAAGTTTTTAAAATATTACATGTTTGATTGTCCTTTTGTTAGCTAGCTAGTTAGATATCAGCCTGTTAACATTGTTTGAAAATATTGTCTCAATTTTGGTTAAACCGAATGACTTTTTTGGTCAGAAATTTTGTCCATCTTGTAAAAAATGACACATGCAGTATTAACTGATCCTAAAAACCATATAATCTCATTGTAAACACTTAATAAAACTTCAAAATTAATTATATCTCCATATAAAAACCTTATTCGTCAATGACCCATATATATATACACATGTATACAAGTAAATATTTCTTAAATATATACACATATGTGTGTATATTTATATATACATAAATATATATAGTATACACACATTTTATGTAAACACAACCTTTTATTTTGGATGTGATTAATCACAATGCGAGATGGTTATAAACTGTTGTTTTTACAACTACTGTACTAATTCTGTCTATTTATTTGTTTTTAATATATTGATCCTGCCATGAAAATAGCCATAGATTCTGATGATATAACAATAAAAATACACAAACAAACAAATTGTAATTTGATGTGAGTCACGACCAAAATTTAGGGGTGCATGTGAGTTTGTAATCAGTGGTATGTCAGTGTTCACATTTTAGACATAATTTAACATGATATCTGTTTTTTTTCCTTTTTCTTTTTTAACTTTCAGATGCCTGGTCAAGGAAGATTTCTGATGCTGACATTTTGCCGGTGGAATGCAGACACAAATTTCTAAAAGGAGATGAGGTGTTCTGGGGAAAAGAAATCATGCATTTGACCTACTACCCACAAAACGCAAAATACAACCGCAGCAGTAATCCTACTTTCACCAGAGGGTGAGATACATAAATCGGTCTTTTAACATGTCGAGTCAACTAGATTTTTAGGGCAGTTTTAGATTTCAAAGCACTAAGTACCGTGTGAGTTTTTTCTTCTTTTTTTACATGGGCTTTCAGAAGTGTTCCTCAATGGAGTTACTCAGAGGAGAATCAAGATGGAGAATCAAGTGAAAAGAAACTCTTAAATACTAGGGGGTTTTTAGAAAACTGGGACCTTACTATTTCTGCAGCTCTATTTTGGAAAAGGCCAGATAAATTAATACGCTAGGCTGGGAATAAATCTCTCCTCTGCAGTGGATTAAGAGAAACCGAACATTAGAAAAAGGGGATTAGGAGCACGCTTGGAAGATGATGACGCGAAAGTGGAGGTGCGGCGCGAAGTTCTCGCGGGCCTCCGTTTGGCTGGTACTCGTGGTGGCTGTCGCAGTCACCGCAGCCTTGGAGTTTGACGGTCTGCCGGGCCAGTGGGTTCGCTATGGACCCTGGGAGGCAAAAGCCACCGGAGAGCTGAGCTTCACCATGAAGACAAACATCAGCAAAGCTGTAGTGCTATACCTGGACGATGGCGGTAACTGTGACTTCCTGGAGCTCCTGATCAATGACGGCCGACTGCAGTTGCGCTTCGCAATCCACTGCGGCGAGCCGGCCTCGTTGCACATGGAGACGCCCGTCAACGACGAGCGCTGGCATCGCGTGCTGCTAACAAGGAATTACCGTGAGACCATGCTGGTGATGGATGGGGAGAGCAAAGTGGCGGAAGTGAAGTCCAAGCGAAGGGAGATGATGGTGGCCAGCGACTTGTACGTGGGCGGGATCCCACCGGACGTGCGTCTTTCGGCCCTCACGTCCAGCACGGTCAAATACGAGCCGCCTTTCCGAGGCCTGATCGCCAACTTGAAGTTAGGCGAGACTCCTCCTGCCCTCCTGGACAGTCAGGGGGTGAAGAACGATCTGGAATACTTGTGTACCAAACAAAACCCCTGCAGCAACGGAGGACGCTGCTCCATTCACGACAGCGAGGTGCTGTGCGATTGCTCCAATACTGGCTACAAAGGGAAATACTGCACTGAAGGTAAGCAATATGATGTGCTCAAGGCTTTACATAACGTGAAGATGTTCTTATCATTTCAAGGTAAAATGTTTGCTTTTAAGGAACTCGAGGGCTCAAGAGTTGGAAATTATTAAACATTATCTGATCTGGCCTGCCTGTTTTCTAATCGTTTGGTTGAGTGTTTGTCTTATCTTCTTCCTCTGCACTTAAACTACATTTGGTACATTTTATCTGAAAGTAGACTGGTGTAAGTACAGGACAATGTTAAAACTTTTAAGAAAGAGATACAATCGTGTTTAAATGAATAACTCACCCAAAAATGGAAATCACATTGGTTTGGAATGACATAATGGTGATTTTTCTTTCTTTGGAACATAAAAGGACACATTTTGAATATTGTTCTGGTCACTCTTTTCTATACAGTTACATTGAATAGCGTTTTGAAGATTTCAAGTTTAAAAAAGGATGCAAAAGCAGCTTCAAGTGGTATGAATTGTGCACTTTTATTTCTGAAGTCATTTTAGAGCTTTATGTGATGAACAGACTGAAATAAAGATGATCTATTCTGATAATCGTCTTCTCCTGTGAACTCTTATCCACTATGACCTGATAAGTGAACCAGTGAGTTGAAGTTTAGGGCCGATGTCAGAATTCAGGGAGTTCAATTTTGGTCTGTTTCTCACACGGAGCTATTGAATGAAGGCTAGGATTGTAGCACACAAGTTGAATGGACCACTTCTATGCTTTTATGGTGCTTGACAACCCCAGCTCGCTTTCACTTTTGTTATCCTGACAAGTGTCCAGGATGTTCTTCAAAAAAATCACCTTTTGTCTTCTAAGAGAAAGTCATACAGCTTTGGTATGACATGAGGGTGAGTAAAAAATGTTATTTTTAGATGAACCCTTCCTTTTAAAGTTGTGATGAAACAGAAGTAGTGACATATGTTTTCTTCCATAATGTGACATAGATCTGAGTGTAACAGAAAAACTTAGGGAGGGGACTATGCATCATTGTTGATTTGATTTTGAGATGTGGGCATTGCACTCAGAAATGAAAGATGAAGAATGTGAGCTTACAGGGGCAGGTTTAAAGGTGAAGTATGTAGTTTCTGCGACACTAGTGGCACCAGGCAGAATTACAAAAACTTTTCAAACAAATGCCCCCAAATGCACCTTCCCCAACTCTTACAGGTTCTTGTGAAGACATGTCTCAACAGGTAAAAGTAGGCTACTTTTTTAATAAAAGGTCCAACATATTAGGAATACCTTATATAGCTGTGTTGCTATGTGTCCGTCTAGAGCGAATGCTTGTTAGTTTTGTTAACGAAAATTATGAAGAAAAATGTTCGTTGACTAGCTTTTTTCCCACAACTAAGACTAGATGATAAGACGACAAGTTATTGATCAAACAATAACTGTGACTGTATCAACATCCAATATATTTGACGAAATAAGACGAGACTAAAATGTTATGAAAAAATAAAAACTTTACCAAAATCACTTTTTGTCTGTAAAAAAAGACTAAATATTACATACTGCTGTACAAGCCTTGCCAGATGTCAAGAGTTGAAATACCCCAATCGGAGCTTTTCTGTTAAAAGGACACATTTTCTGCCTGGTGTTTTACTTAAAGGGCTAGTTCACCCAAAAATGAAAATTCTACCATTTAATTACTCACCCTCATGTTGTTTCAAACCCATAAGACCTTCGTTCATCTTCGGGAACACAAATGAAGATATTTTTGAAGAAATCCGAGAGCTTTCTGTTCCTCCATTGGGAGCAACACAACTACCACATTCAAGGTCCAGTTTTAGGTCATTAAAGTAATCCATGTGACTCCAGTGGTTTAACCTAAATTTTATGAAGCGACGCAAGTGCTTTGTTTGCACAAAAAAACATAATTTACTACTTTATTTAAAGGATTAGTTCACTTTCAAATGAAAATTTCCTGATAATTTACTCACCCCCATGTCATCCAATATGTCTTTCTTTCTTTAGTCGAAAAGAAATGAAGGTTTTTGATGAAAACATTCCAGGATTTTTCTCCATATAGTGGACTTGAGTGGAGCCCAAATGGTTCAAAATTACAGTTTACAGAGATCCCAGATGAGAAATAAGGGTCTTATCTAGAGAAACCATCGCTCATTTTCTGAAAAAAGAGAAAAAATTATATAAGTAAATATAAATACTCATCTTGAACTAGCTCTCTTCTTCTTCTTCTCAATTTGAATTTCCAGCAGTGTTGACACTAAGTGTATTACTGCCCTCCACAGGTCAAAGTTTGAACTAAATTGTCATATACAATATGCTAGTGCAAGTATATAACAGTTAGTTCAAACTTTGACCTGTGGAGGGCAGTAATACACTTAGCAGCGTCTACACTGCCGGAATTCTAATAGAGAAGAAGAAGAAGAGAGCTAGTTCAAGATGAGCATTTATTGTTAAAACTTATATAATTATTATTTATTTTTATTTTTTTTAGAAAATGAGAGATGGTTTCTCTAGATAAGACCCTTATTCCTCGTCTGGGATCATGTAGAACGTTTTGAAGCTGCAATGAAACTAATTTTGACCTTCAACCGTTTGGGCTCCATTGAAGTCCATTATATGGAGAACAATCCTGGAACGTTTTCATCAAAAACCTTCATTTCTTTTCTACTGAAAAAAGAAAGACATGAACATCTTGGATGACATGGGGATGAGTAAATTATCAGGAAATTTTAATTTGAAAGTGAACTAATCCTTTAAGAAAATGTTGACCTGCAACCCAGTAAGGGGAGCACCACGACGTATGCGTGTTGTGTTGACTCAAGACCGGAATTTGTTCCATGAACGTGATTTGGATAATATTATTTTGTAAATCTTTACTACCTTTCTGGACCTTGAATATGGTAGTTGCGTTGCTCCTAATGGAGGGACAGAAAGCTCTCAGATTTCATCAAAAATATCTTAATTTGTGTTCTGAAGATGAACGAAAGTCTTGTGTTTGGAACGACATGAGGGTGAGTAATTAAAGACAGAATTTCATTTTTTATTGAACTAACCCTTTAATCTTTGCAATCTGGCAACCATGCACAGACGCTCTCTTTACACTGCAGAAGAAGAGCCAATGATCTGAAAACACCAACAAACGAGTAAGCCAGAGTTTAGCGATCTCCATTTTAGATATTCTGCTTAAATGAACGTGTCATTCAGCCAGTCTGTGTTCTGTCATGAGCCGCTAAATCTGCGATTATACCTTTGCAGTGTTGGAAAATCCAAACATCTCGACTATAATTTTTGTGATTGTGGTTGCTGAATAAATGCACTTACTCAAACTCTGTTTGACAATACAAATTCTTTTTGCTGTTGTTTTAACAGAAAAACATTAATGTAATTCGGAAATATGGGAATTACTATTATTATTTACATGTTTGAGAGAAGTTTCTTGTTTTACCAGTTTTCATAATGTAGACAGAGAGTGTGTTAATTTATATGATAAATAGCCTCTATAATCAATACACTAGATGAGGTCAAATAAACCATGTATATAAGTTTGTGCTTATAGGTGAAAGTGCAATAATTCTGATGAAATGTAAAAATAAATTTCTCAAAGTATAACACTTGGGATTTTTTTATTTTTTATTTTGAGTAAAGTAATCGATATTATGTTGAACCATTATGTAGCATGACGAAAATGTTTTCATTGACTAAAACTAGACTAAAATGCCCAGACATTTGGTCAACTAAAACTTGACTAAACAAAAACAGTACAAGGTAGTCTAAATATGACAAAAACGAAAAAGTATATTTGACACAGGACTAAGGTTGCTGACACACCTGGCTCGTTTGGAGCGTTTGTTTCAGAACCTGGTGCATTTTCCTTGTGAAAGTGAACTGAACCAAGAAGAAAATGCAACATTGTAACAAATTAAGTCCCTGTTTCAGAACAAAACACAATCTACTGATCTGAAAACTCCCTAAATCTAAAAAATAAAAAGAATTTAAAAAGCTGACAAAATGAACACTAACGCTGATGTTTCGCTTATAATAAATCCATCCAGCATATCTGCATCGGGCACATTTTTTTGACATGACATGCCACAACACTGTTTAAAGAGTTAGTTCACCTAAAAATGAAAATTCTGTCATTTATTACTCAACCTCATGTCGTTCCACACCCGCAAGACCTTAATTCATCTTCGGAACACAAATTAAGATATTGTTGATGAAATCCGATGGCTCAGTAAGGCCTCTATTGCCAGCAATGTCAATGAACCTCGCAAGATCTAGAAAGGTACTGAAGACAAATTTAAAACAGTTCATGTGAGAACAGTGGTTCTACCCTAATATTATAAAGTGACGAGAATACTTTTTGTGCGCCAGAAAAACAAAATAAGTCATGTGATTTCAGTAAACAAGGCTTCATTTTATGCGATCCGAACCACTGATTCGAAACAAAAAATTCGTAAAGCTTTGAAGCAGTGTTTTGAAATTATATTGAGATATTGTTGAAAAGTCATTATTTTGTATTTTTTTGGCGCACAAAAACTGGGTGAACTAACCCTTTAAGTCTGTCCACACTGGACACATAGAAAGAAACATTATAAATTTGTACATTTGTCTGTTTGATATTGAAGTGTCCACAGTAGCGTGTTGCATCACAATGCCCTATTCGCTTTGATGTGTCCATGACTTGTTTAATTATTTCAGATCTTAATGCAGCCAATTTTGTCTTGCAGTTCTGTCAGTGAAGCTCAATGTCTTTTTCCATGTAACGCATCAACCATGGTCTCACACCGGCTAAACACCCTCTGGCTTCGCCTGCTACAGTTGCCATGCCCCAAACACTCAAAAAGTTCATCCCAAACACTCATAGGTTGAACTGAAAAGAGATTGACAGGTGTTTTGATGGTGCCTGGGAGGCTCAATGTTTACACTTTTTAGGGAGATAAACCCATGAATGGCATACTAATAGTAGTCAATGAACCATAAACTGGGTTAAGAGAATGTATTCTAACATAAAATCTTACATACTTCACCTTCAAGCAGACTAAATGATTGAAGAAATCTGGCATATGTTATAACTGACTCTCTGTCTCGCCAACAAAAAAACAGCTATACAAATTTTGAAGGAGGGATCAACTGTATTACTTCATACAATACTCAGCTACATCAATAAAGAGTTTTCAAACCCATTTGCTGATTAAGTTCATTTGATATGCAAACATACCATATACAAAATCCACACTTATCAATGACTCGATTCTTCAGAGATCTCCCTTTACACAATACATGAATAAACCATAGCTGAACAGACCTTCTCCAAACAATGACCAAACACAATAAAAAAAAACAAAAAATACAAAACAACACAACAAAAATAGTAGAAATCAATCAGTAACCCAAAACCAGAAATCACAGAAAGGCTCATCGATGGAAAGAGTACTTGTACTTGTGATAAAGTCCAGACATATAATGTAGGAAATGTCCCATATGCCCTGGCACATCAGTTTCTTCAAGGATAGCACCTCCACATTAATCCCATAGCATGACTTGATGAATAAGGAAAGGAAGCCCATAAACAAAAATCCTTCTACAAAAGAAAACAAAAACATTCAGAAGAAAAAAAACACTCATACAATGGTGTGGATGACAACCTCAAGGAATATTACCTCAGAACTACTTTTCACATATACAATTAAGTATAAAAAGTCAAATCTATTCAAAATACATCATTTAGTGGTTATACTCAAACATTACTTACAATTGAGCAGCAAACAACTAAGTTTCCCAACAAGGATGTGGGCCAAGAAGGAACACAAAGCACACCATGCTGTCCTCTATCTTACTCTACTACTTCCTCATCTTTTATCACACCCCGGGAGCACACTAGGACCCCTGGTGGTGAGGATGAAAATTACAACCACTAGAACCATGTACAGTTCATGACACTGTTACAATGTTATGACATTTTGATTTAACAATTACTAGTTTAAAAAATAGGATAGAGAAAGAAACATTTACATGAATGAATCATTTACAATAAAATCTGTAACATGCATTTAGAAAATAGATTTGGATAAGGTGCATTTTCATTTCACGCTGACTTTAGTGAACCACTGAAACGTACAGCACTTTTACATTGGTGTTTTTCAGATGATCTGGTATTACAGCAAATTAGCCTTTTAAAATGCTTTGAACATTTATATCTAATGAGATGTCTCTGGATGTAGATCTCATTAGATCAGGTTCAGATGAATTGCATGTTTACAGCTGCTTAGAGATACAGTTTATTTTAACTGTAAATAAAGGATTGATATGCTAAAAAAACATCCCAAACATATGTGACTGAAAGATAAGGGCAGCATATTAATTGTATCCTGATATCAGCTTCATTCAAATCAAATGTTTATTTTAGACTTTTATTGCTGTAAATGTAGCTAAACAAAATGGATACAGAAAATTCAGACGTCTAAATGAAAATCATGCTACCTACCAAAGTAATAATCCACAAAATCATGTCAGCATTATCTCCATGAGACATCTTTAATTTTACATCAGTATTATTATGTGATACCCAATACAAAGCACCAGTAAATCATATCCAAGGCTTTCGGTTTGATATATTTTGCAACAAATTGATCACACCTATCTCCTTAGACCTGTAGCACAAGAAAATAGCAGTTGTAATTCTTGCCGTGTATGATCTGTATATATATGTAGCATATTCCGGTACTAATTTGTTGAAAACATGGACATGTGTTGGAGCATGGGAGAGCAATTTGCCATAGAAACTGTTCTAGGTGACATATGTAGACTAATTAGGGCCACTCAGCAATGTCTCAGCCCTTTGGAGAAGTCACAGTCTGTCATATGGCGGTACGGGTACGGTGTTAAACCCGAGGCCAAATCTGCATGACTTCATACAGAAATATATTTGGCCAGTTTCTCCTTCTAATTGAACAGGCAGCGAGGACAAAGACAGTGGCAGCTCATGCTTGACTTTTCACTTAATGCAGTCTCAGGTTACCCACTGTGGAGTCGGCAGGGAGCGGCGCTTTGCTCTGTACCGAGAGAAGCAAGTCCAGCAAGTCTGCTTCGAATTAAGAGGAAATTTCCTGGAGCTTCAAAAGAAGAGAGATATGTGGGACGGAGAGACGTTAAGAACAGAAAAATAAATCATCCTGAAAGTTGATAGAGCAAATTGGATTTGACACTGGTAAAGGACAATATTAAAGGGAACAATTGGTTTTCGTACGCCTTAAATCCTTGCTTTTACTCCAGGGATTATCCATCGGAAGACTGACTTATCAAACAGAGGGGTATTTGAGTATTTTAAAAAATGCATAGATAATCAAGAGTCACAGTGTAATTATTATTTCTAGTTTAGTATTGATATAACAAATCCTCTGAAGAATTAGCAGAGACTCATCAAACGGTGGCGGTTAATTACACGCATGTCTTTTCATATTTAACTATATTCCCAGACTGTGAGTGGGAAGTGGTCTCCATCGCCATGCCCTTGTCAAACCTCCCAGGTGAAATTTTGCAGGCTTTTACCCTCAAAGCTAAGAGGGCCGTCAGTATCAATTAAGGCTGCCCTCGCCACAATGGAAATCTAGGCCAAAGCGATATATCAGCAGTGTGTGCATCTTTTCTCTTGCATCTGCATCAGGCATGCTAATGAGGTCCTAAACCAATATATGAACACTGCATAAACTGCAGTGCGGGTCAGACACTGTGTTATCCTCATCGTTTCTGTGTCGTATATATATACCGCATTAACACAGGCCTGCTGAGAGCTCTTAAAATCAATACTGTTACCATTTTAAAGGGCACATAAGCAAAATTGCAGACAGGCACAAGTGTTTCCTCATTAATGGGTTGCTTTCATGCCTGTAGATGACGAAAACAGGCTTTTACTTTTATTTGTGCATTTTCGTAGGGCTGGACGAGATTCTGCTGTGTTGTTTATACTGTGTTATATCCTCATTGTGGTTTGAAGAATCTGACACCAACCATAGCAAGCACAAAGTGCATATAGCTTCTTTCTTTCTTTCTTTCTTTCTTTCTTTATTTCTTATATTAAAGTTATATTTCAGATTATCACATATTTTTCTTAATTAATTATTTTAAATTCTTTTACATTTATGTATTTGGTAGACGCTTTTATCTAAAGCGGCTTAAATTGCATACCCTTTATCAGTTCATGAATTCCCTGGGAATCAAACCCACATTACTTACTAACTAACTAACTAACTAACTAACTAACTAACTAACTAACTAACTAACTAACTAACTAACTAACGGTCTGTCTGTCTGTCTGTCTGTCTGTCTGTCTGTCTGTGTATGTTACACTTTATAGAATGATTAAAGGTGCAATGTGTAATTTTTAAGAGGATCTATTGACAGAAATGCAATATAATATACATAACTATGTTTTCAGTGGTGTATAAAGACCTTACATAATGAACTGTTATGGTTTTATTACATTATAATGAGCCATTTCTATCTAGATACACCACGGGCCCCCCTACATGTTAAGTCACCATTTTGCACCGGCATGTTTCTACAATAGCCCTAAATGGACAAACTGCTCTATAGAGCGCTTTTGCTTGACTGGCTACTCTCTGCTGTCTCAGACGACAAAATCTTTGTCCTGTGTTGGCCACCGTAGCTTCTCTGTATTGCAATTTGCAACCTCACTGCTAGATGGCACTAAAATTTACACACTGCTACGGTGGCCGAGAGAGCTCAACGTGCTGCAAATTAACAAGTTCACAACACAAGCAAATACAAAAATGCGCTGCAAATAGGCCTGCTCATAATGCACATACGATCAGGATGTTAAGATAAACAAAACTCACCTTTCAGGTGCACACCACTGAAGAGTAAACATTGAACAATAAGCGGTCCCAGCCAGGTTCGTCACTTGTTGGTGTTCCCTTATAACATTTTCGTAGTGGTCTGTGCCAGTCCCGGCACCAGGACAAACAATTTGGGGGATATTTTTCATAAAAAAATTTTAATAAATTATTAATAATAAATAATTAATAATTTACTTGATTTTATGTCTCAAACCCCAGTCAATTATTCACTGCAGAAAGTGAAACTAAAAACCCAGCGATGAGAGCTCTACTTCAACATGTTCTGATAACACTATTTAATATTAATTTATTTCTTAATATTTCTCTTGTGGCCCATACATAGTGAAAAAAATGAGAAGAGATGTAAGTGTTAGAAGTTGTTTTTTAAAACGAGGAGTTAGCTAATCATATTATAGCGCGTCAGTTATTTGTGATGCGCTATAAATTATTGCGGGGCAAATTAAAATATTAATTTAATACTAAAAGTAGCCTAATCATCATCATCATAATCATCATCATTCAGATCATCGCAGAGGGGGGCTTGAGATCGCTGTGATGTGAACTTTTGCAGCGCGTTTCTGTATTTGCTTGTGTTGTGAACTTTTGCAGCGCATGTGTTGTCAAACTGATGAAGATGTTTTCTTTATTTACTGGTGTTTTTTCTATTTGCATGTGTTTTCTTCAGTTGCAGCACATTGAGCTCTCTCGCCCACCGTACACTGCACCTTTAAATACTCATTTAATATTGGCCGAACATTTCATTCAAATGTCTACTTAATCTTTAATATTCTTTGCGATAGATATGCTACAGCCACTGTAATTTCTTGAACAAAAACATGTGGACATTAAAACATGCAAACTCCGAGCGAGGGTTTAAAGTTTTATTTTGAAATCGCAATGAACACCAGTTCGCATATTTAGAAACATATCGATGTATTTTCCTGTGTTGCCGTTTGTTTATAAATGATTTCGTTACAAATCTGGTGAAATGGCACACATTGTGTTCTCAGATGAACGCTATAAGCAACCCAAACTCACAGCATATGTAGAGATGGAGTTTAATGGAGCTATTGAGACGCTCTCCACGTATTTAAATGATAACAGTGCAACAGCACCTGTATTTATTTAATTGAACCACAGCGTTTGTGATTTTTAAATGGTTAATATATCGTACAGCCTTAGATAACGGTCTAATAATGCTGTTCATGGATTTTCGTCCATGGAATGCACCAATTCTGGTATTTTGTGGGTGTCTTGACAACAAAATGCTACCTATGAATCTCACTTCAGTTCTACTTTCTATGCAAAATTCACTTTTATAAGGTGTTTGAACACAGATGTGTGTCCACAGTGTGTGTAAACAACCAAGTTATTATGGTAAAAATCTACCCACTCCTTTTTTTTTTTACAATCCTCATAAATCATAAACAGTCTCTCCAAATGAGCGATTCCAGATTTCCCCCTACTCTTCTGTAAGAGTCTTATGTAAGAGTCACCCCACCCATGACTGGTGACGATCTTCCCTGTTAGCATAGATACTACACATTTATCCACTCACCATTCAGAAATGTCCAGTTGCTTTCTAAATATTGTAACTTCTTCCTTAGACTCTCCATCAGTGTCCGACTCTGGTTTGAACAATGTAAAGCTGAACACCGCTACTGACGATCGTCATTTTGGCTGCGCAAGATTCTCCAGCTTTGTTATTGTTTAGTATCCAAAACATGAGCGGTTAAAACTCCGCCCTCTTCTGGAAAGAAGCAGCTCATTTGTATTTAAAGGGACACACACAAAAACGCCATGTTTTTGCTCACACCCAAATAGGGGCAAATTGAACAAGCTATAAAAAATGATCTGTGGAGTATTTTGAGCTGAAACTTCACAGACACATTCTGGGGACACCAGAGACATCTTTTGAAAAGGGGTATAATGCAGTAAAAGAACTTAACTATGACATGCTGATATCGCGAGCTCACTTTTTACCTCAACGAGAAATTTAGTCACGTTTTAATATTGCGAGATCTTGTGGCACAAGATCTCGTCACACCTCTAAAATNTATATATATATATATATATATATCTGTTGCCATGATATAAAATTACTCATACGGTCTTATAAGGTTTTGGTCATACCGCCCACCCATACAGTCTACTAAATATTTCTATAAAAGCATGAGCAAAGCGCTGAAGAGGTCTAGTTTACATCAGACAAAAACCTTTTCATGTAATGTTGGACTCCATCCCTTCTGTGGTCTTTTTACTCTGTGCGAGAAACTCAATTCGCAGAGGCTTTTCTTTAAGTGTACAGGGAATGAGCTTTCACTGTGAAAACAAGGCCATCTGCTCCCCAGGATTAAATAATGTAGACTGAGAGTCTGTCTTATTTATCAACACAAATTAGTCTGGGTTGCCCTCAACATCGAGCTGTGTGTGCCAAGGATGCAAGCATGTCTGTATTTTCCTTTCAGACAGGCATCTGCTGCCATTGTGCAGTTTTGTATTTCTTTTGGGGCCAAAACGCAAGCGAGTGAGGTTAGCTACATTCATCCGGCTCAGGGCTTGTGTGTTTTTGCCAGTAGCTGGTTGTGCGGTAATCAGCACAATAGTTTACCGTGCTTGGCAGAGGGCACAAGAAGCCAAATAATGGTTTACACACTAGGCAACAATTCAGCAAGTAATTAGAACAGGACATGGAGTCTTTTCAGCTGCCTTGTTAATTTTGCTTGGTGGCCTTTTGCAATACAACACAGTCCCAGTCTTTTGAAACCTTATAATAGCTTCCTGTGAGGAACAGGCTGAAATTTGATATGGTTTTTTAAATTTTTTTTTGATAATCTTCCCATTCAGTGAGATGTTAACTTGAAACTGCTGACTAAATCAGGAGTAAATAATGGCAAAATGTGTTTTTTTGTTTTTATATATATTTACATTCCTTTTAATGCAAATGTTTTGATTTATTGATTAACTATGGTCAGTAGAAGGAATGACTTTGTTTTACAGTGGTGTTACTATTGGTGTTGG
>RJVU01033627.1:2018666-2033640 GCA_003731715.1 Anabarilius grahami
CCCCCCCCCCCCCTTTAAAATAAAGTGTTACCAATTTTAAATATGATTTAAGATAAAAATAAAATTAATGAACTATATTGTGATATAAAATTATATTAATAAAAAAAAATTAAATTACACATATCATGAAATAATGTTATGGTCCTATCACCCACCCCTATCCTAACCTGTTTACAAGAATTGTGAAAGGTTAGCGAATGTGATTGATAATAATTGAAAATGTGTTTTGTTTCAAATTAATTTATAAAACAATTAATTTTAAGTTCTGTCATGTTATTCAATTACTTTTACTGCTATTTAAAGGTGGTACAGAGGATCTTTTCGTCGACTGATTTTTTTTAAATGAGCGCATGCGTAAGAACAACCCCCGACCATTTCAAGGGCACGCCTCCCAAAACTCGTGCACGAGTATGTTTACCACCGGCATTCGCTGTGTTATTAAGCCGGGCACACATTTAATGACTAGCTAAAACATTCTAAGACTATGCTCAACATACAGCGATTGTTTTCCTGCTCCTGAAGCAGATTTATATACTTTCACATGGAATTTGAACACCGACTGTAATCGCAGACTGAACGCAACTGGCTCTGACTGGACGCGTTTGAGCGCGATCAGTCATAAGTATCAATTTACATTCATAATCGGCCTTTACAATCGACTTAAAGCCGCGCACACACTTAGTGGATTCATTATGTCGGACTCACCGCAGGTAACTCAATCTGCAGTTGTTACTCCTGTCTCCTGACAAAAACATTGCATGCGGCGACTGTGGAGTGTGTAAAGCACGCGTCTCTCACAAGGAACATCATGGCAGTGATTGACAAGCCAGAGGGCCAATCGTTTACGCGATGATCGCTTAAACGATTGGCTGATGTTTTTAAGGCCCTACCTCGTGCACAGATGATGTATATTAATAATATTCCTTTCAGTGCACCTAATAAATAGTCTTTTATCAGTTAGTAAAGACAGTTTCAAGTAATATTGCAAAAATGTATAAAACAAAACATCCTCTGTAGCACCTTTAAGTTTTTTGCCATGGTATCGATTCAGTATTGGTATCGCAATATTTTAATCAGGTATTGTATCGAAGTCATAATGTGTGAATATATGCCTTAAATCTATACATTTTCTTGTAGTCTTGTCCCAGACTCAGACTTTCAATCTTAAAATTTTAAGTAACTGTACTTGTTTACTAAATTGAAAACAGTGTCAGTGAGGAATATGCGCGAGACGTGATGTGTGAATTTTATGTGTCTGTATTTACAACATATACAATTATTGTGAGGCCAGTAAAAACATTGGGAGAGCAAGTTAAAATCTGAATTACTGACTGTGCCAACCGAAAAAAAACAAAACAAAAAACCTTTGAACCCTGAAAGACTAGAACAGAGATGGATGTGAAGCACAGTAAAATAATAGTTTAAGAATAATGTTTTTTTTGTTGTTTTTTTTTACTAAAAAGTGAATTAACAATTGTGAGATGAGTGCTCACAGGAGATGTGTCCTCAGGCGTTTCTTGAAGCTAGCAGGGGACTCGGCTACTCGGATTGGTAAAATCAGCATTGAGGTAGAGTGAAAGTGAGAGATCAGCGAAGTGATTTTCAGCCTCTGTGTTCTTTAATGACTGATTAAAAATCACCAATTATGTAGGATGATCAAACAGACTTGTTACAAACACAGATAACAGCAAAATGAGCTGTCAATAAGAAACTGACGAGAAGCCATTCTACAGGTGAGAAGCTGTTTTGTTAAGTGGGTGACACCTATATGATTGATTTACTGCAATACCAATCAAAATGGCTGTTAATTTCATATTTTAGCTGCTGTGAACACTCTTTCTCCAAGTTGTTGTTGATGGAGATGCCTTGTCATATTTAACAATCGAGTTCACACTGGAGGACCTGATTCAGATCAAGAGAGGGATTAGCATCACTTCACTAAATAGAGACAGATTACATGCCACTCTGGCTTTTTCAAACCGACAGGCTGAGATCATGCTAATAACCCTCGTGTCGCTAGCCTAGCACGCTCATTTTGAGAAGCTCCAAACGCTGTCACCGTGTCAGCTCTCACGGCCATGCTCGATTCATTACAATTCTCCGGGACTTTGTTGCCGTGACCAATTTGAGGGAGCCGAGGAGAGCACTTGTAAAGGTTAAAGCGGCCCGCATGATTTATGTGCAGCGGACAGTTTTGCATGGCCTGATATCCAGAGCCAAGCAAGCAGCTCTCACAAACACAGTGTGATTAAGAGATTTACTGTCTCGCTCCAGGCAATCAAGCAGCATTTGCGCTGAGGGTTTTGTGTCGTCTTTTGGCCCTGCTTTTGTTGTGCTTTCAGCTTCCCTTTGCAAACGTTGTCGGCATGTGCTAATGTCCCCTTCGCATGTAATACACCTGAGGTATCCGACAGACATAGTCTAAATTACTACTTAATTGATAAAGCAGTCCGTTAAGATTTGCTTGGAAACCTCAGATTTAATTTGTAGTCGTTGAGCGACCTAGATTAGGAAAATGGATAATAGATCAGCGCTCCCTCTCCCAAGTGCTCGTTTACACGCCGACATCTCCATGGCCACATAATGATGATCGCAAAATAACATTCGCAAAGATTCCTCTTTAATTGGCCATAGGGTTAGGTCTCGGTTTTCAATGGCCATGTGGAAGCCGCCATGTGTTCTCATTAGTGTTTTAGAGCGAATATTGTTGCCCTTCACCTTTTAAGAGCTGCAAACAGCTCCTCTCACAGCTACTTTTTCCTCATTATCACAGTGGCAATTGTGATCTGACTCACCCTCCATGACCAGACCATCCAGCTCCACACAAGCTCCACCTTGCAAGCTTTTGACGTCCTCCCCTGACTCCTATTATTTCACAGTAAAGGCTTTTCCGTGCCTTGCTTGGCCCTGCGCTTGCCCGAGTCTGTCCTGTGGTCTCAAGTATTTCATTAAGGTAGCACCTGACCTTTTGGCCTCTCGGAGAACTTGCTGTGGAAGCAGGATCAGTGTCATCATATTCAAATTGTGGTATTAATGAGTCCCAAATTACTTTTTGTCTAATTGAATAATTAGGCTATTTGATTTATTCAATGAACAAGTAATAGTATTATACATATTATGTAAGTGGATAATATTTGGCTTTATGTACATTTATTAAAATGTGTGCCTTGGAGGATAAGCTTGGTTTCTCCTAAGTGTTTTCTCTTTCTTCACTTAAACATCTTGAAGGTTTTTTTCTTGCCACAACCAGTCACTGAGGATAGTAAAGTCGGCATGAAACTGAAGTTGCGATAGAATTCCCTATTGTGTGATGTACTGTATACACGAGTGGAAAAGCTTTTGGAATGAGAAAAAAAATGTAGGGCGGAATTGATTTCATTTTTGGGAAGTGATTGGATTGTAGTAAGTTGGGCGTTGCTAACTAAATGGAGGCAGATCTGAAGACCAGATTGCAATCAGTTGTGGAGAATATATAGCCTTATCCTCTGCCGAGACGTATGTCATGAAGAGAACAGATGCAATTTTGAGGGAGAGAGGAGGTTTATGTTTTTGATTTAAAGAATGTGAATAAAAAAAAGATATGCACAGATACAGTAAATCATTTATAATATGGCAGCGGTTATTTGCACTAATAGATGCAATTTACACTAAGTGAAAATAGCATATTTTCTTAGATGTAGATGCTATCTACACTAAGTGACAATAGCAGAATTTTCTTAGCGATATGCTATTTACACTAGGTGAAAATAGCGATAGATTCTATTTACAACATGTAAAAGTATCAGTTCTTTGCAATAAGAATAAATAGTAATTATGCTATCTATACTTTATATTGGGAGATACTATTTGTACCTTAGTATTTTTGTACATTAACAGGATGCAATAACATCATAGAGTGTAAATGATTATATTTATTACAATTATTAAATGGATGCTGCCTTATTGGGAGAATAAAACCCCTCCCTACACTTTCCCCTAACCCTACCCAATAAACACTTTTAATATTTTTAAACACTCGTTCGCAGTTTATTTCCAACTTTTAGAACATTATTTTCATTTTCAACAAAAAGCCAGGTCAGCAAGCTTTACTCGCTGCTGCTGCGCCACTGAAGACGTTGAATTTTGGGTAGCTAGTGTAAATAGCATTTGCATTTCAATTATGAACTTTTAGGAGGAAAAAACCCTGTAAAACTCTTTTAAAACAATTAAAATGTGTCTACTGATAATGTCCAACAGTTGATATACATTCAGGGGAATTGTCTTTTTTGTCTTTTTTCATCTTCTCTTAAGTCATTAGATATTTGCACCATGTCTTAGATCATGTATTGTCTTTAATAGCATTCTGTGGTGGAAATGACAGTGGTGAATGACATTTTGTATTTTTTTTTATTATTTTTTTTATGAATAAAATTTCCAACTTCTTTGTCTTACTGAGGCTAATTTTGTAAATAGCAATTTTATGTATTCAAAATTCTCACAAATAGTCACACTTTTAGAATTTTCTGTAATAGCTTAATTAGTACAGAGCCCCTAAAGGGACATGGTGATGCTTTTGCATTTTCTCGCAAATGTCCCAAACGTTTTTGCAAAGGAATTAAACATTTCTTGGAGAACGCAAAATTGGCATATTTTTTCCATCTCCATGTTACTTTAGGGGCTCCGTAGATTAGAAATGACACAGTAAATATGTTCTGTTCACATTATCTTTTTTTTCTTCACACATCAAAAGTCTTATAAAAAGATCTTATACATACACTGTTATCAAGTACTCAAAATATATTAAAAAAATAGATTATTTTACTCTTTACTCAGATTATCATCATTTCATACATGTAGAAATTCATATTTTTATGATGGTTTTTCATATTTTAACATTTCTGAGGAAAAGGTTAAAGCAATAAAAAAAAATCTTTACATGAAAGGCATTTGAAAAATAGCTCAAATAAACAAAGGCATGATTAATTGTCCGAAATTGCATGCTGTCTGAATAGGACGCAAACTCTCTGAGTCACTCGCAATCGTTAAAGTACGTTCTAGGCTATATAGTATGAAGGAAATCCAAACATGCTACATCTGCCATATTCGCTTTGTCATGTGAGCTTCTTTGTACTAAGTCATCCCAGTACTTTTCGCCTACTGTTATGAATTCTACACATACTGTTTTTTCCGCCTACTGTATAGTAGGGAAGTAGGCATATTTGAATACAGAGCTGGTTAGAAGTTTCTAGACCGTTTTAATATGACCTTCATATAACAAAAAGAAATAAGTTGAAATCTGTCAGGTTTAATAAAAATCGACCCCCTGGGAAATAAAAGTTCCTGAAGTCGAAGAAACTCCCATTTATAGATTTAATCATTGTATCTTAGAAAACAACAGAAGCAACATGCATCCCAGCTCCCATGAGTCTAATCATCTAGACATCTACTATAAACAGATCTGCAGTAATGACAATAACATTTGAGTGTATGACTTGATTTATGACTCAAACAAGTGGTGCGTGAATTTTTATCATGTTTTAGTCAGATTGAAATCTACAGTAGACTCCTAAGGATGCAATTATGAGCTTTTTAAAGTTTCTTCCAACAACATTTGTAAGTACTTACTGCATACTCAAGTAGTGGTATTTTACTTCACATGCCACCAAAGATATCATATATGCTTTTGAGTAATATTCTTTAACCACTTTAAAATGACATTCACCCTCTAAATTCCTTGATTTACTTTTCTAAATGCTTGTTATCTTACTGATGCATATTATTTTTCTTGGATGCGCATGATGTTTTGCTCCTACACCTGAATATTCATAAAGTTTAGGATTACAAGTAGGCCTTCCATGCTTTTATTAAATTTATATTTATAGTAGTGTGCATTTAGCCTGTTTGCCATGAAACGTTTCATTTAATTGATTCATAATAGTAGGATTTGACATTCAAACAAGATACTTAAATATGAGCCATAAGCTAAAACCTCATCTAACTTGATATTTTGATAGTCTCCCCTACCAATTACAGGTACATACAGTATCTCACAGAAGTGAGTACACCCCTCACAATTTTGTAAATATTTTATTATATCTTTTCATGTGACAACACTGAAGAAATGACACTTTGCTACAATGTAAAGTAGTGAGAGTACAGCTTGTATAACATTGTAAATTTGCTGTCCCCTCAAAATAACTCAACACACAGCCATTAATGTCTAAACCGCTGGCCACAAAAGTGAGTACACCCCTAAGTGAAAATGTCCAAATTGGGCCCAAAGTGTCAATATTTTGTGTGGCCACCATTATTTTCCAGCATACCCTCTTGGGCATGGAGTTCACCAGAGCTTCACAGGTTGCCACTGGAGTCCTCTTTCACTCCTCCATGACGACATCACGGAGCTGGTGGATGTTAGAGACCTTGCGCTCCTCCACCTTCCGTTTGAGGATGCCCCACAGATGCTCAATAGGGTTTAGGTCTGGAGACATGCTTGGCCAGTCCATCACCTTTACCCTCAGCTTCTTTAGCAAGGCAGTGGTCATCTTGGAGGTGTGTTTGGGGTCGTTATCATGTTGGAATATTGCCCTGCGGCCCAGTCTCCGAAGGGAGGGGATCATGCTCTGCTCATTCATGGTTCCCTCAATAAAATGTAGCTCCCCAGTGCCGGCAGCACTCATGCAGCCACAGACCATGACACTCCCACCACCATGCTTGACTGTAGGCAAGACACACTTGTCCTTGTGCTCCCCACCCGGTTGCCGCCACACATGCTTGACACCATCTGAACCAAATAAGCTTATCTTGGTCTTATCAGACCACAGGATATAGTTCCAGTAATCCATGTCCTTAGTCTGCTTGTCTTCAGCAAACTGTTTGCAGGCTTTCTTGTGCATCATCTTTAGAAGAGGCTTCCTTCTGGGACGACAGCCATGCAGACCAATTTGATGCAGTGTGCGGCGTATGGTCTGAGCACTGACAAGCTGACCCCCCACCCCTTCTACCTCTGCAGCAATGCTGGCAGCATTCATACGTCTATTTCCAAACACAACCTCTGGATATGACGCTGAGCACGTGCGCTCAACTTCTTTGGTCGACCATGGCGAGGCCTGTTCTGAGTGGAACCTGTCCTGTTAAACCGCTGTATGGTCTTGGCCACCATGCTGCAGCTCAGTTTCAGGGTCTTGGCAATCTTCTTATAGCCTACACCATCTTTATGTAGAGCAACAATTCTTTTTTTCAGATCCTCAGAGAGTTATTTGCCATGAGGTGCCATGTTGAACTTCTAGTTACCAGTATGAGAGAGTGAGAGCGATAACACCAAATTTAACACACCTGCTCCCCATTCACACCTGATAACTCGTTATAATTAATTATAAATATTTGAATCAGTTAATCAAAATGAATTTAATGTAGCTGAATTAATATTACAATCAATTAATCTGTTCGGCCAGCGAACATTCAGTATTGATCGTCTATCAACTTTTCAAGAAGGATATTTTTCCATGGCCACAGAAAAATATCGCTTTCTTAGCACGTAGCTGTCATCGAATCGTTATCAGGGAAATTGGTTTTATAAGCAGATCAGAATCAACTCGCAAGAGTGTGCACACAAGTTTTATTTAACTAAATCACAAACACATAACTAAACTGACAAACACAAACATACCATTCACGCAATGAGAGAGTGAAAAATGAATTTAAACCGTATCATAACAGGGGAATGAAACAATGGAAAGGGTACATTAACAATTGCTGGACGAACCATCAGTTTCAATACTATAAAGCACCTTTGTTAAAAGGGGTTCACAATCTTAATACTAAATTGCCATTTAGTGTTCAAACAATACTTGCAAATGCCTTAACTGTCCAGATCTGCAGGCTAAGGAGAAGTCTTTGATGGTTTGGTCTGCTGGCGTGGAAGTTGTAATCAATATCTTTTGCGTTGAATGAAAAAAATGAAGACAAACTTTGCG
This sequence comes from Anabarilius grahami, assembly GCA_003731715.1. Classification (NCBI taxonomy): domain Eukaryota; kingdom Metazoa; phylum Chordata; class Actinopteri; order Cypriniformes; family Xenocyprididae; genus Anabarilius; species Anabarilius grahami. The sequence goes on from RJVU01033627.1 coordinate 2,026,622, forward strand.
CTGTTAATTTGACTCTTTTGTGGTCGCTGCTGTTGTGCATGGCTTGAAGTGAAATGGAGGCCTACCAGCCCAGCTCGGGCCAGGTGGCCCTCACGTTGTATCAGCAGGAACAAAGAGAAGAACCAGAAGCCCCAACTCAGATCTGCTCAGAGCTATTTAACTTCTCCAGACAGTCGACACCTTCAAATCTTGGCTTGACCAATGAGAAAGGTGCAATTCTCTGGCGGGGGATTTCCTTTGTTTGAAAGTGAATTAACTTGCATGGGGGAGTTCACTAGAAAGTTTGTGTCCATTTATATTCTGATAAATATAACAAACATACAATGCATTCTATGGTATTGTGATGTCCACCAAAATGTGAGTCATTAAACACGGAGTAATTTAATATTAAACATCACCTAGATGAAATACATTATTTAGTAGTTCCAACTTTCAGGCATGCATAACAATATACAACATATGAAAGAACAATATACAAACAGTAATAATACACAAGATGTACTGGGGAAATGTATGTTCATTCATTTAGACGAAGTTGTCAATGAATTAGTGGCGAAGATTCCATTTTTATAAACCAAAATGATTCTGGTGACCTGTGTTTTCCTGATAAAACACTGTCTTTGAAGTGGATGTGAAAAGCAAATGGTGATAGCACTCAGTGGGGAAGCCAGACGTTACGGGGCCTGGCATGTGTGAAGGGTTGGAAGATGTTGAGCAATTTTGTTTTTGATGCTACATAAGAGAGTTAGTTACTTCGCTTCATGACCACGTGGTCCTTTGCAGTTGTCTGAATGATGTCATATCCTGTCACATGATATTGACCACATGACTTGATCCAAAATGGTCCCTTTATATTGGCCCAAAGGCCAATACAGCCATACAGAATGACATCAATGAAATTCATTTTTCCAGACATTCTTTCTCATAACAAAGCAACAACTTCTACACATAATTTTAATACCATTTTGCACTATGTTGATATTAGATGTTATAAAATCATTTTATTCAATAATGAAATGGCTGTATTGGCCTTTGGATGGTTAAACCGAATGACCTTTTGACACTTCAAAATCTTTAAAATACCTTTATATGTAGCAAAATATAATTAAAACCTTTTGGATTCAATAAAAGATATCTAGTTGTACTACCTTACATACGCTGGATGTCATCTCTTTGTTTTTTATTATTATTAATGCCTTTGGACAAAAAAAAAACAACAACAAAAAGACCTGTCACGTCATTGACCCATAAACTATCTTCAGCAATGACATTTATTATGCTGATTATAGTTTGCAACATCCTGAATGACAAATGCTGTTTTATGTGTTGTTGATTTATTATTCTCTCTTTTTCTTTCCTATCATTCCTGATGCAGCTCTCCAGCAAGTTCTGGGAGGTAAGACCAATGTTTCATCTTTTCGTATCTGATAAGCTAGAGCTGATAGTGATGGTGGTGTCATCCTTCCTTGCATTGTCAGTTTGTACTGCAGTTCTGCTGACTGACACGAGTGGACCAAAATCACTCACCTGCACAAGACAAAGGCAAGATTCTAAATGTAATTGAGCGACACGTGCCGTTTTGCGTGCTGCACCGGCTATAGGCGAGTAAACGCTAGACGGTAGAATGTTTATGTTGTGGAGGATTTTATAATGATCGGTCTCCCGTTTTGCAGGGCCAGAGGCTCGGGGCTCCAGCCCTGCAGCTTTTAAATGATCTCTGAATTAGATCTGCTGAATTATACCGAGTAAGTGCAACCCAGGCTAGGATTAAGGCAGCTGGCAGTGGTCATGCAAAACCGCTCTGCCATATACAGCTCATGGGGAAGATAAATTGAACCGCAGTTAGGGCGAGAGTAGCGTAGAGATGAATCCTGCAAGGCTTGACACTTCACAACTCACAAGTTTAAATGCTGGAGAAGATCCCAAGTATATGTTATTTTTCCAACACCTTCTCTGTGAATGATAAAACTTAAACGCTACGGGTTGTGATGTCCGTCCTTTTGTTTTAGCTCCAAGGACCTCTATATTTTATGTGGATGGATGGGTTACGTCTGAGGCCTGCAGAAATTCATCAACTCGATCTTGATTTCCAAAAGCTAGTGATGAAAAATGTCTCCCTGATCGAAGAGATCCATGATGCCTTGGTTATTTAGAATGTATTATATTGTGCCTCAGAGCTGATGTGATGTCTGGGCTTGAAAATGATGATGTACTGCATTATTCAGCAGATGTTAAAACACTGTTAACAGATACACACAAAAAAATCTTGTTTTTTATTTTTTTATTTTTTTTGTGTGTGTGAGCAGATTGGAAATTAAAATGGCAAGATGGAAATGGCAAAAAATGCCTGTATAATAGTGGCGCAAGTCTGAGGTCTTGCAAAAAGGAGAAGTCTATTGTGAAAAGGTCTGCTCTATTTAAAATGTACACTCACTGATGTTATTGAAGGAGTGTGATCATTGCCAGTGTCTGTATTGTATTCATTCTCAACAGAAGGTTATCTTAAAGGCCACACTGACACTAGTGGATGACAGAGGCCTTCTTTTACAACATGAGCTTTTAGCCTAGACTTTTAATCATCCTCCATTTCTCTTGTGAAGAGCTCAAGTGCTAGGACTACGCGAACATCAAATGGCAAGAATTGGATGGGGATGTGCCATATAAAGCAAGTGCTTGTGTCTTTATTGGATTAAAGCTTTCACACAGTGTCAGCACTTTGTTTCCAGTGCAGAACGCATGAAAACAAAAATGACACTCATTCAAGCGAACTCGCAACCATGCTTTTTTCATCACCTTCTCTGGAATGTGGTGTGACATCTAAACAGCTCGATTTAGGTGTCCCATCAGTTTGTGTATGTACAGCATTAAAATTCTGTCACATGGAGATTCTGTTCATGTCTGGGTGGTCACAGGAAGAAGGAGGTTTTGTAGCAAAAAGCAGGCATGAGAAAATGTGTGCCTCAGCCATGTCACTGAAATTACCAGCATAGATCTGTACAGATTTCTGTGATGGTTCGTGTTGGTTTGGCACTAGTCTAGTTGGAGGACCACAGTAAAGTGGTTTGGTTGAAAACAAAACTGGCTGGTGTTAAGGTGGTTAGGAAGCATTCAAAGTTAGGTAATATGCAGCATTTAAAACATTTCAGCAGGGATTTCTGTTCAAATCATCATTATATTTTACTTATTCATGTGCATTTATAATTAAAGCTCAAATTTAAATAGATATGATTAGAAATTCATAAATTTAATGGATTAAATAGGCTATCTTAAAAATGACAGTAATAGACATTTATAATGTTACACGCAATTTCTATTTTAAATAAATTGTTATTTTGAACTTTCCATTTATCAACAAATCTTTTAAAAAATCTGTTTACTCAAAAATAATAAGCACAACTGTTTTCAACATCTTTCAACACCAAATCAGCATATTCAGAGAATTAAAGGAATAAATGACATTATAAAATGTATTAAAAGAGAAAACAAATTTAATTGTAATAATATTTTACGATATTACTGTTTTTACTGTATTTTGATCAAATAAATGCATCAATAAGTAGGGGTGTAACGGTACACAAAACTGACAGTTCGGTACAGCAGGGGGAGAAAACAACAAAATAGCTTTTTTTAAAATTAAACAGTAGTTTACTAAATAAACTGTGTCTGTCTTTAAATAAAAACTCAGCTAATGCTATAAACCAGTGGTCGGCAATAGGCGGCCCGTGCCCGCAGCCAGATTATTTTGAAAGCTGCTGGTTCTGAAATAGATCTTCATCTCATGGTGCCATCTAATTATTATCACCGTGTCTACAACAGACGCAACTTTTTTTGCGCTGCGCTGCGCAGCAACAGCTAAAAGTTGTCTACTCTGAACTCGACAAACCGACCAACCGACCAACCGACCAAAGCACTTGGACTACTATGGAGTCAATATAATGCCGCATATATATACGCAAAAAAATAAAGTTTTGCAAAAGAAAAATAAAGTTTTGCAAACGTAAAATTTAAGTATTGAGGAAAATAAATGTGCTTTTTGCAAACAAAAATAAAGAATTGCAAAAGAAAATAAAGTATTGGGAGAAAAAAATGAAGTTTTGCAAACAAAAATAAAGAATTGCAAAACATAAATGAAAAGCCACAAAAATGTGGATTTTTGTTAATGACTGTCCTTCTACAGGATTTAACACAGAGTAATAGCTCAATAGAAGTTAATACACTGTAACAGTCTGTCACAGGCGATTCTATTTGCATTTTTCATCAATTAATTTAAATTATCCTTTGACTATGTTCTGGCCCGTCATCTAGTGGCGAAAATCTTTTTTTGGCCCGATGCCAAACTTAATTGCCGACCCCTTCTGTAAACTATATAGGGAGCCCTTACTTACACATTACTATTATATTATACGTTAACAACAGAGCCCAAACCATTAGCCTAAATTCATTTGCTATTTATTTTTAGATACAATAATCAACTCTCAAATAACAAATTGTATGCAAACGTAAACTGCACATAAGGCAGTTTTTGCATTAACTTTTAAATCTAATTATATACTTATGTTTTTACTCCAATTCGTTGCTGAAGTTTTTAATCATTTACACAGTGGTCATTTTCATGACAGATTTATTTAAACACATTAAATAATCATCAAGACATAAATAAACAATTAAAATATAATTAATATATAGGATAATATAGGGTATATATTTAGCGAAAGAGTTAATTTCTCTGGCCAACTAACAAGCTGTGGACTCGGCGAAGGTGCTACGTGACACAGTAATTAAAATCTGTTTTATTGATGTCTTTCCGCCGTTTAAACATTGATTGAGCGATTACACCAGATATTATATGTTTTAGTAAGTTGTACTATATCTTTCAATGTACAGTGCTCAGCGTAAATGAGTACACCCCCTTTAAAAAGTAACATTTTAAACAATATCTCAATGAACACAAAAACAATTTCCAAAATGACCTCCAAAATGCAACAAAATTGACAAGACTAAGTTTTATTTAACATCTGTTTAACTTATGACATGAAAGAAAGGTTAATAATATAACTTAAGCCGGGGACACACCTAACGATTAGCTGAAACATTCTAAGACTGAACTGAACACACATACCGATTGTTTCCTGCGACTGAAGCAGATTTAAATACTTACACATGGAATTTGAACACCGACTGTAATCGCAGACTGAATGCGACTGGACGCGTTTGAGCGCAATCAGTCACTCAAAAATTGTAAGTATCAATTTACATTTATAATCGGCCTTACAATCGTTAAGTGTGTGCGCGGCTTTAGAGAACACAATTTTCAGTTTTACTCAAATTAGGCTGATGCAAAAATGAGTACACCCCACTGAAAGTCTCTGGAGCAAAGCAAAATTTTAGACTACAAATGTCTAATTTAACAAGAATTCAACCACATGTGAGTCTAATTATTCATTACACAGGTGTCCAGCAGACAGTTGACTATAAAAGGGTGTTCAAAACCCCTTCCCATTTCATGCTGTCAGCAATGGCACCACATGGAAAAGTAATGTCACAAGACCTGAGAAAGAACATAATTTCTTTACACCAGAAAGGTGAAGGCTACGAGAAGATCAGCAAAGCTTTACTTATCAGTCAGAATACTGTAGCAAAAGTGGTACACAAATTTAATTAAGATGAAACTGCAACCATCTCACAGAGACGTCCAGGTAGTCCATAGAAGTTAACACCTCGACAGGAGCGTCTTCTGATGAGAATGGTTGAAGAAAATCGGCATGCAAGTTCACTGCAGTTATCTAAAGAAGTGACACAATACGGCGTACACTGCAGAGGAATGGCATGCATGGGTGCCGTCTACGAAAAAAGCCTCTCCTAAAGCCCAGGCACAAAAAAGCCAGCCTAGAGTTTGCCAGGGCCCATGCTGACAAAGATGAAGACTACTGGGACTCTATACTCTGGAGTGATGAGACCAAGATAAATGTTTTTGGAACTGATGGCTTCAAAACTGTATGGTGTCGCAAAGGTGAGGAATACAAAGAAAAATGCATGGTGCCTACAGTGAAACACGGTGGTGGCAGTGTCCTTATGTGGGGCTGCATGAGTGCTGCTGGTGTCGGGGAGCTGCATTTCATTGATGGCATCATGAATTCACAGATGTACTGCTCTATACTGAAAGAGAAGATCACTCCGTGCCCTTGGTTGTCGTGCACTTTTCCAACATGACAATGATCCTAAACACACATCTAAGGCCACTGTTGGATTCCTGAAGAAGAACAGGGTGAAAGTGATTCAGTGGCTCCTGTTCTGAACCCAATCGAACACCTATGGAGAATTCTGAAGAGACAAGTTAAGCTTCACTGTCCATCCAGCATCCAGTCTCTAAAAGAGGTAATTCTTGAAGAATGGAAAAAGATAGATGTTGCAAAATGTTGTTTTTGTTGTGGGGTGTGCTCATTTTTGCATTACCCTAATTTGAGTAAAACTGAAAAATGTGTAATCGAAGTTATATTATTAACCTTACTTTCATGCTATAAGTTAAACAGATGTTATATTAAACTTAGTCTTGTCAACATTTTGGAAAATGTTTTTGTGTTCATTGAGATGTTACTTTTCAAAGGGGGTGTACTCATTTACGTTGAGCACTGTACCTTCAGATGTTCATTCAACTAGTATTAAAGAGGAAGAGATGATCGCGTTTACTCATGGAGTGCTACCGCTTGAAATGAGGCGCCTGTACAGTGATCTTTTACGCCACATTAAAGACTGTCAAAAAAAATTTTGAATTTCATGATAAAATGGACAGAATTTGAAAGATGACACATTGTTTCTTATCAAAAGTAACAAAATGTGGAGGTTATTGTGGTTAATGGTGGTTAGGCTACAACGCTGTATATTTGTTGTGTAGATCCAGTGGGCCAAAGCTGGGCGGAGCACATTCGGTACACCATGAGAGTATCGCGGTAGGTACCATGGGTGAGGTACTGTGGTTTTTCAGTTTGGTTTGAATATTGTTACACCCCTATTGATGAGCA
>RJVU01033627.1:2039993-2050816 GCA_003731715.1 Anabarilius grahami
AAAAAAAAAAAAAAAAAATATATATATATATATTTTGTGATATAGTTATTTTTTGCTTTAAATAAGGTTATGATGATATCAAAATGATTGATACCATTGAAATTTCTTAAATTTTCTCACNAATTCAGTAAGCAAGCAAGCATCATTTTGCCTTGTTTCCACAGCAACGTAAGGATAGGCCAAGATGTAAGGATGGAATTATGTGGAGTAAATCCCATAATTACTTTTTTTCTGTTTGGATGAATGTTAGGAAACAGCAAAGGCCAATATTCTAAATGATATTTCTAGTTGAGTGTCTGTTGAATTGTACTTTTTCACCAAGACATGCATATTAAATCGTGCCATACATTTTGCAATATGCATTTTATGGGCCGAAACATTCCTTGTAATGGAACCACTTTAACCTAAACAAGCTGTTTTGATTGCCTGGCATGAATTATTTATTTATTTATTTTATTTGCTCACTTTTCATTATTCCTGCATGCAATTTGATACCCACTTGCCATTTAAAATAATATCTCCCCTCTTCCAGAAAACAATTTATGAGGTAAACATTTTTTATGGCTATGTTATTGACCCATTTAGACAAATTGAACTCTTGAAAACCACTTTTATCCAGATTAAGCCAGACAGGTGGAGGTGAACGGCCATGATAACAGAGCAGGAACAAGAGCAAAAGTGTGAGAGTGAGTGAGGCAGGCAGACAGAAAGAAGCGAAAGGGAGTGGGTTAGTTGCACCGCCAACGTCATACTAAGGGAGACACGGGAGCCTGTTGCTATGCCAACGCAGATGGGCCACCGCATTTCAATGCAGACGTCCGCAGCAGGCCTCTCCACGTCAGACAGCGCTGTGCAGGCAATGACGCCTTGCATTTGCATTCTCAGAAAATAAATGTTTACATGAAGCATACGCTCCTTTTTAAAATACCAACACCTCAAGGCTACCGCTGCTCCGTCCGCTGTTCTGCTCACTGGGTACGCAGCCGCTCTACCTGTTTCATATTAAAATGCGCATCGCTGGGAGGGAAGTGAGACTTCTCCATGAGCCATTACTGTCCGTCTTTGTATCCCTTGGTTAAATTAGCTGAATAAATCGGTCACTCTCACAAATTGGAGAGAGTGAGTGAAATTGACGGTTGTGGGAGAGTGACTGATTGTTGGTCGCACGTGAAATGGCTGAATGGAAAAATTCTTTAATGCAACGCAGCATAGAAGTGTTAGACCGAAATCAATTAATATTTAATAATTATTTCTGACTGTGTGCTTGTTCCTTTTAGTTAAGGCTGTTGAGCAAGAAATTTGAATGTAAACACATTGTAAATGCCTCCATTTCACAGTAGAGCAGCTCCGTAAGCTTTTTTTCACTGTGCCGACCGTTGTTTAAATATTTGTTAACAAGGTGTGTGTTGCTTTTTAATTCCCGGCTGGTTGTGTGCTCCCTTGCTATCTGTTGATGCAGTTGGCTTTTTCGCTGTACTCCATTACATCCCAGTTTGTAGGTAATTTCATCTTCATTTTTCAAATTTGAGAAGTCACTGTGGCATAAACTGTTATGCGAAACAGATGTGACAGCTGAGATGTGACTAGTGACGGATGGCACTTTTATAGGCTTTTGTGACTGAAATTAGAATGAATGAGGCAGAAGAACACCATTTCAGGTGGCAGAATGAAACTGCTAAAACATGCAGAAGCAAGGTCTGGATATGGGGTCATTTATGAATAAAAGAAGTTCACTTTATGTGTCTAAAAGTGTGAGAGGCTCATAAATGATGTATGATCTTCAAAGGTGACGCCTCTTAGTTTATGGGCATTATAACATAAGGTGTCACCTCTCCAGACCAGATAACTACTGCATCCAGACACTTGAGGAACGACGTGTTTGCAGTTTTTGATGGATGAATGAAAGAATAGATTAGACAGAAAAGATGGATGGTTAGATGGTTTTTGTGTGTATATATAGATAGATTTACTTTGGCCAGAGTTTGCTTCATTGATGTTTATGTTTGAGGTTTATGAATATCATAACCTTTAAGTTGAATTTATCTTAAAGGGATAGTTCACCCTAAAATGAAAATTCTGTCATCATTTACTCACCCTCATGTTGTTCCAAACCTGTATACATTTCTTTTTACTGCTGAACACAAAGGAAGATATTCTTAAGAAAGTTTGTAACCAGCCTGCTTTGGGCCACCATTGACTTCCATAGTAGGAAAAAAAGTACTATGGAAGTCAATGGTGGCCCAAAGCTGCTGGGTTACAAACTTTCTTCAAAATATCTTCTTTTGTTTTCAAAAGAAAAAAAGAAATTTATACAGGTTTGGAACAACCTTAGGATGAGTAAATGATGACAGAATTTTCATTTTAGGGTGAACCAACCCTTTAATGTTTTGAAAATGTTTGGAATAAATAGGATTGAACTGAATTCAGTTCCTTTAATGGGCAATTTTAGGTACTCTGATGTTCAGATGCAGAGCTCATTATTTACTCATCATCAGAAGGTACAATTTCAATGGCTTTTTTATTTATTTATTTATTTTATATATAAATAAACATGATTTTCGGTTAAAATTTATAATTTAAGGGACCAAGTTTATTTTAACTGCTGGTCAACATTTCAAGTTTCACCATTTTTATCACTCTTTTGCCTTCATTGGCATTTAAAATTATAACCTTTTTCAATGCCTCTGTGGTGGCTCTGACAAATGACTTTTTAAATGTACAAATAGTCCATGCGCCCTCTCCATTAATATAAAATCATAAAAGCTGCATGAATAAAAATTGCAATTATAAAAGAATTAGCGAAATGCTGTTTAAAATGGTTTTAGATGGAGTACATCACGTCACACCGCAGGACGTATCTGCAAAAAAGTATTTCATGCCAGCTAACCCTTTCCTGAAATTCTTCTTGAACTTTTCCATGACAAAACATCTTTTTTTTTGAGCAGCTATAGCATTGCATACTGTAGGTACTAAGATATAATTTGCTATAATATGCATTAATATAATATAATATTAATTAATATGCAATATTATACAGTAATATAATACTTAATAATATGCAACAATATAAGTATAATATAATATATGCTGTTTTGTATTGTATGAATAATATAGCCTACTTTGAATAGTCATATATTTTAATATTTAAATGAGCAAAGGAAATATCCCAAGGCTGTTATTTGTTCTAAAACTCCTGTGATGCATGGATACTAATATGATGTGCTAAAATATGATGTTATGCTATACCAGTGTTTCCCAACCTTTTTCTTGCCCATCACAGTTTTGATAAGTAAAAAATCCCAAGGCACACCACTATACACTAAAACAACAAAATTGCACAAACATGCACTGCTTCCAAAGGCATATTAAAACTGTATATCATATTGAAAGTAGCACACAAATTTAATGTGAAACTTGAGCTTAAGCCAGGTAGGAACACAATAGCCACGTACACACTGTAAGTTTCAGGAGTAACAACCGCATTTAAATACGGGAGTGAATCCCCTAAATTATCGTTATATGTATGTACGGAACTTGACTCACTCTCGAAACTCGATGATTGACAGCTTGGAAACCATAGCAACGTTGTGTGTTTGGGGTCCGTTATTGTCACAAATTAATATTACAGCGGCAAAATACTCGTTATTTTCAGCCGTTTTAAACAAAGCAGAGTGGACAGATGCGTCGTGTTTTGTTTATGCTTGTAAAGGCTTCTTCACAGAGCGAACTCTTGCGGTGTTGCCATGTTCACTTATGTCAAGAATATTTGAGCATGTTGTTCAAGCTCGGATCATATTATATTACAGAATATTTTGGTCTTATTTTCAGCATAACACATTTCGATTTATTTCAGTTTATCATGGGCTTGTATTTGTTCACTGTTTTTCTAAAAAGATCTGCCAACACTCTCGTGCTGCTTTCCCTGTGATTTCGTCACCGCAAATACAGAAGAGAGAAACATCTGTGATACACTTTAAAAAACGTCATTAATAACTAGTTGTCTAGTTCGGTTCCGTACACACTGCATAGAATTTCTGTAAATGCGGTTGTCACTACCTGTATTTTTTGGGAGTTAATACGGTTGTAGAATGCGGTTGTCACTCCCGTATGTTACTGAATTGTGTGTGTACAGAATGCGATTAAGCACTAAGAGTTGAACTGACAACTGAATTTAGCTGCAGCATGTACCTGGCCAATATGATGTTGTTTGTGATGATAATAAAACAACACATTTACATACTATTGCTGTCGGGTGGAAACCTCATATTTTTTTAATAATTAAACAGTGTCATCAATGTTGGTATTATGACTTTATATATGTCAAACATGTGTATGTGTCATTATAATATTAAAGGGTTAGTTCACCCAAAAATGAAAATTCTGTCTTTAATTACTAACCCTCATGTCGGTCCACACCCGTAAGACCTTCGTTCATCATCGGAACACAATTTAAGATATTTTTGATGAAATCCGATGGCTCGTGAGGCCTGCGTTGAGAGCAAGTTACTAAAGAAGGTACTAAAAACATATTTAAAACAGTTCATGTGACTACAATGGTTCAACTTTAATGTTATGAAGCAACTAGATTACTTTTTGTGTGCAAAAAACAAACTAAATAATGACTTTATTCATCAATATTTAGCACTTGTCACTGAACAAAACACTGCTTTATGAAGCTTCGAAGCTTTATGAATGTTTTGTTTCAAATCAGTGGTTCGGAGCATGTATCAAATGATCTCAAACTGACAAAGTCACGTGATTTCAGTAAACGAGGCTTCGTTGCGTCATAAGTGTTTCGAAATTTCAATGGTTCATGTGACTTTGGCATTTTGATACGTGCTCTGAACCACTGATTTTGAAACAAAAGATAATCTGGATGAAAGCTTTGAAGCTTCATGAAGCAGTGTTTTGAAATCGCCCATCACTAGATATTGTTGAATAAAGTCGTTATTTATTTTTTTTGCCGCACAAAAAGTATTCTGGTCGCTTCATAACATTAAGGTTAAACCACTGTAGTCAAATGGACTGTTTTAAATATATTTTTAGTACCTTTCTGGGCATTTGAAGATGAACGAAGGTCTTACGGGTGTGGAACGACATGAGGGTGAGTAATTAAAGACAGAATTTTCATTTTTGGGTGAACTAACCCTTTAGCCTTTTATGAAAATCGAGCTCAGCTGGAGTTGTAAGGTTTTTGACCAGCAAATGACATATTTTTTCTGTCACTGGAATAGCCGCATCTGAGACTATATTGCATTGCATTCACATTATACGTTCATCAACTTACAGGTTATAAAGTTTATTGTAGCTAACTATATGGACGCTCAGTTTTTCTTGTTGTTGAATACATTTGGACAATTTGACTGACAGTTTGAGGATCCAATAGAGTTACAAGGTTGTGTCACAAACTCTTTTAAATCCTTTTCATTGGTTACATATTTTTAAAACCCACATACAGGCATAAAGGATGACAAATAGCATTGATTTTTAAAAATAGAATAAAACAAATATGATGAGATACGAGGTTTCCGCCTGACAGCGACAATATATTCTTAACTGTATAGAATTTATTTTATTTTATTTATTTTTTGGCATTTGGTAATTATCCACAGCACACTTGACACACTTGGCACAATGGTTGGGAAACACTGAATTATACTATAATATGCTATAACATAATTGTACTTTAAATGACTTTGAATAATATTTAAATATTTAACTGAGCATATTTAATATTGAAATATAATATATTTGAATATTTAAACTGGTGGTAATACATTAATATAAAATAAAATAAAATAAAATAATAATGACTTTGAATAGTCATATCATATATTTAAATATTTAAATAAGCAAAGACAATAACCCCTTACTTGTTCTGTAACACTTGCATTAGTCTTGCACAGTGTTCAGATACCGCCATTGTGCTTTCCTTAGATATTGTCTGTGCATCATTGTTTACTGTATCCCTTGCCATTTCACATATTGTAATTCTCCATGAGTTGCAGCTCTTGTTCTGTTCTCAAAAACCAAACCATCTTTTATCGTCGCTCTCTCCCTTCATTTGTGATAATTTTTTTTTATGGAATTGGCTGCACAATGAATAGTAACTCCCATTTACAATGATCTATTCTACAGTCGTGTTATCTCCCTAATAGAGTGCAGGATAGAAGTAGCAGGGCAAGCGACGGTACCGCGGTAATTGTCAAGGAATCACACAGGGAGAGAGAACAATGGCGCTATAACTCCGCTTTCTATAATCATAATATTCCTTTGTTTCATGGAAATGAAACGCATAGGCAATGAGAGCTCCAAGCAGGCCCGGCCTCTTTAAATCCAGGATTGTTTTTGCCATGTGGTTCCTTGGAGGTGCATTTGGAATTTGAAGGAAACATTCTCCCTTTTCAATTAAATATCGTCTTGAATGCGGTTCAGTTCACCAGAGAGCGTTCACAGCTAATGTGTGGCATTCCTGAAGGTAATCGTATTCCTCACAACATGGAATAAGCGCGTAAAGGCGTAAATGGAGTTAATGTGGATTTTCGCGAAGCTCCCAGCTGATGCATTATTTTTCTAATCTTATTGGTTTGCCTTTGCTTTCCAGTTTGTTTACTGCGTTTAATATTTAATACAACCTGATCGACATCTCACCAGTTTCCTGTGCCTGACCCCACCATTTTGGTCGGCTCTCATTTGGATTTGCATAGCAATTCCTCCTGATTGTCTTCTGCATTTCTGTACGACTCTCCAACCCATTAGTCGGAGTAAACAGCAACTACTGCACCATGATTACAGAACTCAAACTGCTGGATAATGGCTCCCGCATCGGTGTGTGTAATTGATTGGTATTGAGCTGTCAAGCTGCATACATTATTACAGTGCTGAAATCAACTCGCAGGCTTTTGTCTGTTAGTAAGACGATAGACCGTTTGGGACTGGTTGCCTCTGTGCGCTTGGGAGAATTTATCTTGGTCCCCGCTGCTTTTTATGAGACATTTCCCCACTGCTTTCTGATCTCTCTTTGCTATTTTATGAGACTGTGGCTTTCGAATGCAACATTTATGGGTGTAACTGCTATAGCATAGAAGCATATGATCTAAGGAATGCTATCTGCCAAACACTAAATATGTGCTCCATTAGGAGAAAAAGCATTTTTTTTGTGAGCAAGTGCCTTTTTGGCACTTGTGCCAATTGAAATGCTTTTTTCCTTACCCTATCTCCTCCCTCCCTTCCTTTTTCCCTCTTCAACACCTCTTATTGCCCCCTTCCTTTGAAAAAGTGTGTGTTTATTTTACCTTCCTCCTTTTTTTTTCTCCCTCCCCTTTGGTTTCCTTCAAATTTGGCATCCATGTTTGCCTCAGGATGTCTGTCACAAACTGCAGTCAAACGTTGTGACAATGCTTTTCGTTTCCGCCCGTGCCTTTTTTATGACCCTCTTATTTCTTTTTTCCTTTTTCCTGTTTTTTCCTTCAAGGTCTGGCGCACCTGACGGTAAAGAGCCAAGGTATGGGGCCTCTCCCATTTCTTTTTTCTTTTTTTTTTAAATTCCCCCTTTTTTGTACCTAACCCTTGCTTCCACAACTCATTTAATCTACTTTTTTCCCCTTCCATTTCTTTGTCCCGTTGGTTTCTGTGCCCTTTCATTCTCTGCTATCTGTGTGTTCTCCATGTGCGTCTCCTCACCCCTGTCCTGTCCACTGGCCCAGCCCCAGGAGCAGCTCCTCTGATGGCCACTCCTGCAGCAGGTAACGCTCTTATGCTCTCCCTCACATGTTTGTTTTGGTCCTGGTGTTGTGCGGTCACAAACCGTACCCAGAATGCACAGAGCCAGTGCTCTGCTGTCATTCTAGCTGTTTGGCTCAATTAAAAAAAAGAGAAAAAAAAAAGAGTAGTTTTGATTGAAAGCTGCTGATTGACTGTGTATTTTTTTTTAAATGTCCTTATTGATTTTGTTTCATTTTCTTTCTTTATTATCGGTGTGTACTTGAAATGCAAATAATGTACACGTTTGAAATGTTTCTTGCCTCTTCTTTCAGCTGAAGCGACTCATTGTGGCTGCTGATAACTGTCATTATACTATCTATTATACACTTCACATTCTTTTATCTGCATGTTCGCTGAATTGCAGTGTAGTCAGGTTAAGCTTTAAAACTGCAATTATTTTTTATAAGAGTAGTCTACTGTGCTGCTACTTGAAATGCAAAAACACTTCAGTCAGACATATTTATCTACCAAATTTAGACAGAGCACACTCCCTGTCTGTAGCAATAACAGAAGGCAGCTTGATTCCTTGATTCCCTTACTGACCTGCCAATCTTAATTACTTCAAGTGATTACAGGCCTATGTGAGATAAGCAGGGTTTGCTAATTGCAGGATTTGCTAATGATTGGTTCATGAAGCTCATATGAGGATGTATGTCTTCATCAAAATGTCTCATGTGATATCCACACACACACACACACACACACAAAATGTATGATTATTATATTTAAATTCATAATTAATTGTTTTTTAATTCATGTTTTTAAAATATATGCAGTATAAGACAATATATTTTAAAAATTCAACTATCGTTCGTTCAAAAGTTTGGGGTCATTCATATTTTTTTGTGAAAAATAAATTAAATATTAAAATATATTCAAATAGAGTTTTCTTTTTTGTTAAAATAAATGTAGCATTCACTCTAAGAAAAATCCCTGTTGAATTACAGTAAACTACTGGCAACTACATTTGCAAGCATTAAGCTGTCATTTTATAGTGTGCCTACTGGAATATATGCAACAACAGTTTATTACTGTAAAAAACATTATAGTACTGTAGAAAACATAAGTTGTACAGTATAATACTGCCAGGTGTTTGGTTGCCATTATACTATGTAAAATTTGCATTCTAAAATGAAAACCACTGACATTTGCTTATAAACAAATGGTTCGAACAAGAGATAGCTTTAAAACATTATTCTTTTATTATTAAAGTCAAATACATTCATTAAGTGACGCTATTTTCACTTCACTGGTCAGACAGGGCTGAACAGAACACAATACTGTGACTTCACGTGACTAAATAAAGCCCTACTCTAAGTTCATGAGTTTTTTTATTTTATTTATTTATTTTATTTATTTTTTTAAAAGGGTGGCCAGAGTTGGATTCACAGTTGTTGTGCTTCCTTGTCTTCTTGGACACCACCTTCATCTGGCTGGCCTTTGGTCTCCTCTGACAGTTCAAACCAATGAAGCACCTAAAATGTAATAAATATAAGAAATATAAGATATTAGGTGAAATAAGTAAAGATTATTTCACCTATATGCATTCACCTTATAAATATTCTTAGTTGTTGTCATTGTCATGTTAGGGCATTCGATTATGGCAAAACTCATAATCACAATAATTTTGGTCAATATTGAAATCACAATTGTTTAACATGATTATTGGTGGGTTATGTGTTCAAAGATTTCATGATATGAGTAATTCTAAGTATCAGTGAAATTATCAATACTTCAGCAAAAACTAGGTTAACTAATGTAAGAAAAAGGTCCTTGATACAGATACAGAAGATAAATAAACAGTCAGTAATACAGTAAGAACAAACAAACTAATTACAAACAAAACCGACAAATAAATACAACAGAACGAAAATACAAATGAACAGAGCTTTAACATTTTTGGGAAGATGCACTAACAGTGGTATTCAGATAAGTAATAGACAATAGAAATTAAATAAAGTAATCAAATGTAAAATAGCATTGCTGTATATATTAAATATAGACTAATCCTTATTAAAACATTATTATTAAAAAGTTATTCATTCAAGAGCAGTGAGTGATTTTATCTTAGTCTTTTGTTGTTTGATTAATATTATGACTGCAGCGTGTTTATTAGGCTGCTGTCACTTTAGGAGCTGCACGGATCCAATATACCGTTACACATGCCTTTTCTTTCTCAACTGTTTACATTGTGTGTATGTTATTTGACCGTTTAGGCACATATCTGAAGCCCATAGTATACTTATGTATCATTCCACCCCGTCTCGGAGCGCGCACACAGAAAGCCGCCTAGGGAACAGCACTGTTTAATATCAAGCACATCCCGCAGTTTAGCTTCAGTAGACTGCGTTTTATAACACTCTCTTATTTGGCTGATTTGGATGTTATGTTTGGCTTAGGGAGGAACATAATAATACATTCGGTCTGAACCTAGTTTTACGATTAATGCACTACTGTGAAGGACAGGATGGTACGCTAGACGGAATGCAGCAACGCCACAACAATTGTTTTACCTCGTTTATCTTGTTTTCATATTCGTTGGAAGCCAAAATTTAATTACTATTAATCGCGCAGTCCTACATTATGGCAGTATCTTAGTTTGATTTGAGGAATTATCATAGTATATTTGAGTAAAGCGTTGTATTACTTTGTCTGCAGTGTTTAGTTTTCCTAGTTAAAAATATCTGTTATTTTCCTGTCCTTAAATGAATTAAAAACGGCATTTTGAATGTAAAATAGAAATCGTCTCGGGTTACAGATGTAACCCCTGTTCCCTGAGTAAGGGAACGAGACGCTACGTCGAATGACGTGATGGGAACCCTCTGCATTTTGTGTTCGTGAAGCACCTCTGTATCCAACCAATGAGGAAACGTGACGTCAGAGGCGGGTGACGTCATGGACCAGGAAACTATAAAGCATACCCAGAACAAAGAACGCTAGCTTCTGGAATATGTCTGAAGCAAGACGCTCACAGGTATGCCGGGGGTACGGCAACGTGACGTAGCGTCTCGTTCCCTTACTCAGGGAACAGGGGTTACATCTGTAACCCGAGACGTTCC
>RJVU01033627.1:2060207-2070919 GCA_003731715.1 Anabarilius grahami
ACCATCTCAAGGATGATCAGAAGAAATGGACAGCACCTGAGTTAAATATATGAGTGTCACAGCAAAGGGTCTGAATACTTAGGACCATGTGATATTTCAGTTTTTCTTTTTTAATAAATATGCAAAAATGTCAACAATTCTGTGTTTTTCTGTCAATATGGGGTGCTGTGTGTACATCAATGAGGGAAAAAAAATGAACTTAAATGATTTTAGCAAATGGCTGCAATGTAACAAAGAGTGAAAAATTTAAGGGGGTCTGAATACTTTCCGTACCCACTGTATATATATGTATAAATATATCATGCTCAAATGCTGCTTATGGTCAGACTAATAGCTGAGCCCATAGTTTCTGTCGGCCCGCTATTTAGTTTGATAGTAAGAGGATCTTTTAGGCTTAAAAGAACATTAGATTCCACCCTTTCATGAAAGAAGGAGCATTAGGAGTCTTTGGTCGTTGAGCCGCAGGGAGGGGTCTATATTTTATGTGTTTAAAATAAGACCTTATTTTCCTGTATAGTTTTCTGAGCATGTAGTCAAAATTAAGGGGTTTTTCTGGGCAAAACTGAAGTTGTTAGGTTGGCTAGTATATGTTGTGCAGGCCACAAAATGGCCGCCTCTTAGCCACCTGCTTAGTAGCGTCTCATCTGCTGTTTTCTGGAGTAGTTTGAGTTAGCACTCGTCACTTCAGTTTATACAATGTCGGCGGCTTTGATCGGCCGCCTGACATTTTTGCTTGGGTATGTTGCTTTCCTCTCTTTTTATAGGGATTGAAAGCGATGTTTAAAACAGGCTTTGTTTGCTGTTTTTCTTTGCCCACAAGCTTAGCGGCTAGGCTGTTTTTCTTTGCCCACAAGCTTAGCGGCTAGGCTAGAGCTTGGAGGGTTATTTGCGAATAACTTTATTTTTATTTTATCCCCATTGGATATATATTCCTAGTTTTGGCCTCCTCCCGAGGGAGTTGTTAGGCCGCATGCCCACTATCCCCTATTTATGTAGGTGCATGGGTTGAGTTAACAGCTAGGTTGTAAAACTATCATGGTACTTCCTGTTCTGTTATCTCAGGTGGATTAGGCCCTTATCTTGTTGAGGCAGATAATTTATGCAGGTTTTTGCTAGGCCCCACGTTCTAGAACGCTATGTCAATAAGGAAAATGTTTTCTCCTCTAGGCCACTTGTTGTATGCTACAATCAAGTTGAGTGGACATTACTATCATTTAGTTTTTGTCCTCTATGGCTTAGCACAGATTTGAGAATCTGTATGGAAGAACGATTTCCTTTTTTGAAATGACATATAATAAAGCCGCTTTGTGCTTGCTTTAAGTTCTAGATCCTTGCCCTACATATTTGTATGTGAGCTTAGTATGCTGCCACAGGTTGGCACCTGTCACATGATAGCTGGCTTGTTTTTAACCACTATTGTAGACAGTGGTGACCTAATATTCCCCATTGATAGGTTTATTTGTGTTACTGAGTGCATCACCTGTTGGAATGCATACTCAGGGTAGCTTTACCACTTTCTGAGGAAAGATGGTGATTTTTTTAGCTTCCTGTTTTTGATCATCCCTTCGGCTAATCTTTCTAGCTTAGAATGTAGGCCTGTTTGTTACATAGCCTCTTTCTAGTTAGCATTGGCTAAGTTAGCATGCTTTGGTTTGATCATTTTATGCTCACATTACTTACACTGCCACAGGTTGTGCCACGTGTTTGTTTGAAGCGTAGGCCCTATTGGCCTCCTTTAGACCATGTTGGCTGTGTTGGTTCCCTTTAGCCAATTGTACTTCATTGCCTGTTGGAATGTGTATTAGCGGTAGCTCAGGATTAGCTCCCCATTGGGCTTAGGCTGTTTTCCTGTAGCTTGGTTCCCTATTAGATCACGAGCTGTTGCCACATGCAGCATGAAGGGTTAGGCCCTCTTCGGCCTCCTTTCTAGTCCTGTGTCGGCGTGGTGTGTGTCTCTTAGTGTTCCAATTGGGCTGCTGCCTCTTGTCTCTGATTTGGTCGGCTCTGAGGAGCTTCCTTGTCAGTTCACTTGTTGGCACAGTCTGGTATACCTTACAGTTGCTGTAAGCCACCTGTTACTAAGATCATTGGCCCTCCTTAGGCCTTCCTTTTTAGTTGACTGGTTGGCTCAGTTTGCGACCAGTTTAAGAGCACGCCTGATCTGAGCGAACAGGCCACTTCAGGCCTGTTTTGCATCAGGAAGCAGCATCTGTGTATCTCTTCTGAGGAAGTTTTATACACTGCTCTTTGGTGGTCTAGATGTGGCAGCCACTTGCTGATGCCAGATGTATACTAAGGTAGGCCTCCTTCTCGGCCTCCGGTGTAGCATTTGGAGTTCAGCTAGAGTACTCTTCTCGCTGTAGGAATGGTGTGGGTTTTCTGAGTACTCTGAGTGGTTAGCCCCTCAGTAGACTGTAGTGAACCTTACTGAGGTTTTCTTTTTTTTACTACATCTGTCTCACTGAGCCTTTTAGATATGCTAGTTGAGCTCCAGCCACCTAGATGTCTAAGGTGGATCTTTTTATGCTCCTAGTAAAGGCCAATGGACTTATGCCATATGTTTAAAGGTTTCTAGGCCTTATAGGCCGCCTTTCTCAACACATGGTATATGCTGATGTGTTTTTTGATCTGAGGATCTTTACACACGCCGTTGGCCATGGGTCCGGATGGTAGTTAACCTCCTTCGTGTCGGTTAGTATCATTTCTGGTGCCTAAGAACACTGCCATGAGCTGATGCCCCGCATTTGTCGAGGTGACAGGCCTGTATAGGCCTTCTTTGATGAAGTGTTGGCGTATGTGGTACTCCTCTTGCTGAAAGAGTAAAAGGTGCTTTTACAGAGTACACTGCTCGTTGGTTCGTGTTGGGTAGTGTGTCATGCAAGCGAACAAAGTGTTCTGTCTGCTCCAGAACATAACAGATGTTCAGGGTGGCTCCTCTAGGCCACCTTCTGAATATTCTGCTGTTTCATATCCAGTTTTTGTCATGCTGTAGGCCCCTCTTTGGCCTCCATGATTGTTTGCCCATTGCATGGTCTGCTAGTTAGGCGAGCTTTGTACTTCCCTTTGGGTTGGGTATGTAATAGTGCTTAGCTCCCTGAGCTGATCACGGTGGTTGGCTCTGTTCAGGCCTCCTCCTGAGTTTCAGCCCTTAGGCTGGTTTGTGCTCCCCTAAGGAATCAGGTGTTTAGCGCACAGCATCCTTAGTGCGTTAATCAGGCACTAAGTAGGTCCTAGGTGAGCGGAATACACTCCCCTCGATATGAGGGTTCATAGCACTCAAGCTGAGTTCTGCTCTCTGGGATGCCCGTCTCTACGCACGGGTTTGAGTTGCTCCTGCCCTACTGCAGTCACTCTTACCCGTTCCCTTCTGTGAAGGATGCGTTTCTGAGATTCTGTGTTCAGACAGGGATTGGCTAGACTTAGCATGTCTTATGATAAGACCAGGTCAGCTTCCCTGGTCGCATTGAGAGTGACGCTGTCCCATCTAGTGGCTGGTCGGGGTCCCCTTCGGCTCCCTGCCCTCATTCCCTAGAAGAGACCACTCTGTCTGCGGAAGAGTTGGTCTCAGAAGCTCTTAGCGGCCTTATCAGGCCTTCTCTCCTGTGAGGAGGGCCTCTTATAGGCTTAGCTTGGGCTGTTGGCCTTAGGGAATGCTGTCACTGAGAGTCTGGTGTGACCCGAGGGGGAGTTGCTACAGATTCTATAAGAACTGTACGGACGTCTGTCTCAGCCATTCTTTGGCATGCACTCCCCTAAGCATGGAGGCGTGGGTATATCGTTCCCCATTGCATCATCGAACGCAGAGTAGAAGTTCCCTTCGAAAGGGAACGTCTCAGGTTACGTATGTAACCATAGTTCCTGAGAACAGGGAACGAGACTCTGCGTTTCTATGCCATGCTTGGGGCTGCCTGCGGAACAGTCCCTCAAAGACGATGAATACTGACTGCTTCCATAGGCGCGCCTTTATACTTCCGGGTCGCGCCATGTGACTGTCGCCGGCCAATAGGATTGGAGTTTTTGGTAGTGAGGTTTCGAAACACCGGGTCACGTGGACATTCCCCATTGCGTCATCGAACGCAGAGTCTCGTTCCCTGTTCTCAGGGAACTATGGTTACATACGTAACCTGAGACGTTATACTGCCGTAGGGCTGCAACAACTAATCAATAAAATCTATTATTATCGATAATGAAAATAATCGACAACGAATTTGATTATCGATTAGTCGTGTCTGTGCATAGCTTATTTCTACGGACATAACGTACAGCCAAACCAAAAATTATTCAGACATTTTTTATATTTTTGATATATATTTACTAGTGGGTGCAGGACACTATAGTTCATTTATGTAAGTGAGGATAGCAAAATAAAGTAAACTGTGACATACCAAAAATTATTCAGACACTTTGACCTGACATGTGTTATCTGACATAATTAAGATAATTTTTTTTCTGACACAATTTAACTCTGAGATCTTGTCATATTTTATTACCATTTTTTTAAACTATGGTGAATAAACTGTAATAATGAATAAAATGTTCAAGGTGTCTGAATAAATTTTGGTTTGACTGGAAATGGAAAATAGCGGAAGACACAAAGTAAGCTGCTGCTGGAAAGGTACATGATTCACTTTGTTTGAAACATGAGAATGCTTTATATAAGCACTTCAAACAAAAGCAAACATGCTTTGACCAGATGCATGTGCCTCAATGCATAACACGTTTATGGTTATATCCTTATCTGTACAGTAAATGTTAGAAAGCATTTCAACTGTATATTACAACAAATATATATTTTCATATGCGTTATATTACACATTTTTAGGTTTTTATCCGATTAATAATAAAAAAAAAAAATCCAGATTAATTAATTATCAAAATAATCTTTAGTTGCAGCCCTATGCTGCTGCAAAGCAATACCTTCCATGACTTGGGACAGCTAAAACAACACTGATGAAAAAAATAAGTTAATGAGACAAATACTTATACTCATCAGCACGCTCTAATTGTAGGCTTTATTGCAGCCAAAAAGGTAATACGCCTCAATTGGAAAACTTCATAAGCTCAGTTTTCAGAGATGGTTAAATGAGATGCTTTATATCATCCAAATGGAACAGTTACGTTTTGGTGAGCTTGGCTCACAAAAAAGATTTGCAGCCACATGGGGACCTCTCTTGAGACTTTTGGAAGTTTAATAATAATATACTCTGTAATCCTCCCCTTCTATTTATTGATTTATTTATTGATTTATTTTTTAACTTTTGATTTAAGTTTTATTTTCTTCCCCAATCGTGATATAACTGATTTACAAAACAACTGTGAACGTTGTTAGTTATGTTTATTCACAATAATTATTTTGTATATATTTGGTGACTGAGGCAATCCAGATTTTTTTTTTTTCCCTTTATTTTTTATTTTTATAAAAAAAAAATTATTGGTTATGTTGGTTATTGTTTTATACCTTTTATGTTTGTTAATATAACTTCAAAACTCTAAATAAAATATAAAAAAATTAGACAAATACTTAACACATAACTTTAAATTTGCAATTACCTTAAAGTAGGCGAGGAGAAAAACCGCATGCACCATCCACTTTGTGCTCGCAGGGCCATGGTCTTCTTTAATTCTGCTTCTTCCTTCTCATGTTAATAAAATATTGTAGATTTGTCATTTTAAACCTTTGAATTACACATTGACTGTTGATTTGATGCATTGTGATTTTGCTCAGATAAGTTATGAGCAGGCTCAACAGCATCTCACGTCTGACTTGACTAAAAAGATAAAATTCTATATTATTCTGTAAGACTGAACAGTAGCTTGCTGTTATTATTTTGCTTCTCAAATGCATCATCTACAGTATTCAACTGCCTTTATGGAGAACGATAAATAACTATACAAAATGTCCTGTATTTGTACAGCAATTTTGTTGAACATTAAAAGAAGTCTTTCAAAAAGAAAAAATAAATCTGAGTGACCCCATACTTTTGAACAGTACATATAAATTTAAGAAGGAAAACTATATATTTTTATATTTATGTAGTATTTCACAACATTTCCATTCCATGCTGGTGTGGTATGAAGGCTTTAAGCTTTTTTTCCTCTATAACTTTCCAGTCAAGTCAGTTTGGATTATTTTCAGTATTTGAGTTTGTAATCTGGCAACTGCAAAATACTAACATGCTGTAATTCATCGTGTTTGTTTATTCTCATGATTTTTAAGGATTAAATTGGCTCTATTCCAAGACCTACTGAGCTCTCTTGATGCCTAATGCCTACATAAACAGCTGCCTTCCAAGACAGCATCCTAACCATAATGGATCCTCATAAGTGACTGATTTGGAACTCTCTGCACAGGCAGAAACTCAGCATGCCACATAAATGGCACTCTGGAGACAAGAATCACAACTGATTCCATTAGAGTTTAGTTTTAGCTTATTGCTAAGCTACTGACAATCTACTCTAATAAGCAAAAATATGCTTAGTACACACATATATATATTTAAGGAACACTCCAATTTTTTTTTAAATAGGCAACATCGTAGTTACATCTGTAGTTACATCGTGTACTAAGACCGACAGAAAATGAAAAGTTGCGATTTTCTAGGCCAATATGGCTAGAAACTATACTCTTATTCTGGCGTAATAATCAAGGAACTTTGCTGCAGTACCATGGGTGCAGCAGGCGCAATGATATTACGCACCGCCTGTGACCCCCTGTTTGCACAGGGAGCGTTCCTTGCAACCATGGAGACATTTGTGAGAGACGCTGCGTACTATCATTGCACCTGCTGCACTCATGGTACGGCAGCAAAGTTCTTTGATTATTACGCCAGAATGAGAGAATAGTTCCTAGCCATATCGGCCTAGAAAATCGCAACTTTTCGTTTTCCGTCGGTCTTTAGTACACGATGTAACTACAGAAGAGTCAAGTTTTAAATAGGAAAAATATCAAAACTCTTTGGTCATTTTTGAGCGAGAAGCTAACGGTCAAATCAGATTCAATGAACTTTGCTAAGCTATGCTAAAAGTGGTACCGCCAGACCCGGAGATCGGCTGAATGGATTCCAAAACGATAAAACTCAACTGTTTAACTCTAGGGGAGTTGGAAAATGAGCCTATTTTCAAAAAAAGTGGAATGTTCCTTTAAGCTTTCTTTATTAATAATTACAAATTATAACATTTCTCTAGCCCTATTTGTCATCATGGAATTATGTCTCTACAAAGGAAGCTGGGTTTTCTTTCTCTCTGCAGGATTCATGCTGTGCTGCCTTAGTATTTGGCAAAGTAAACAATCAGAAACATTATGCTATCTACCTTTTGGAACACTGTACCAATGGTGATGCCTTAAAACGTTACCTACATAGGCATGTTAATATGTTTTGGTTGTATGGTAGTATAGAGAGTCTCTCAAAACTGCAAAATCTGCCCACATGATCTCAAGACAGTCAGGTCCTTCATATTACTCAGATAAACAGAACAAAGTTTTTTTTTTTTCTTTTTCTTCGAAGGATTAGAGAGTTTCCTAGGCTCCAGAGTTAGCTGAGGTCAAGACGAAAGACGGCAGAGAAAGAAGACTCTGCCCCTGTGGGCTCTGAAGTGTAATAGAGATATTTAATTACAGTGTGGGTGAGGGGAATTCGACCCAGCTTGTTAATTATTAGGTACTAATGAGTGACCTTAATTACTAGCAAGGATGCGGGACAGTAGTCTTCAGTAGACTTTATTTACATTGCACCTTTAACCATTTAAAGTAAAGAAAAAAAACTAGAAGCCCATAAATCAGAAGAACGAGAGAAGCAGATTAACCAGCATGCTGTCTTTGCTTCTAGCCTTTGTCTTTTTTAGCTGCAGCTCTACACAGAGAAACTCATGCAGCCCAGACCACTGATGAAGGGATATAGAGGCTCATTTTTTCTCAGCTCGGCCTCTGGCTGTGCTCGCAGATCAGACGTTGCGAGATTGATCAGTTTGAGAAAAAAGGGACTTTTTTTTGTTAACTTTGCTGGGGTCTCATATTGACCGCAAAACTGGAGGGAGTTTAGATGCCAGTCCTGATATGTTTTGCTCCTACACAAAATATTTAGTACTACTGTAGCTGGAGTCAACAAGAATTACAGCAAGAAAGCATCAACATTTAAGCATGGTTGTACGGGTCAACCCCGCAGCCCCCGCCCCTATGGTGGGCCACGTCACTGATTCACCTATTTATGATTAGAATTTGATTAGATAGAATGTTTATTTATTTTTTTATTTTTTTAAGAACTGAATTACAGTTGCTAAATATGTAAGGAAAATATCTAAGTGAAGCCCAAAATAGGCAGAATAAGC
Source organism: Anabarilius grahami (assembly GCA_003731715.1). Classification (NCBI taxonomy): domain Eukaryota; kingdom Metazoa; phylum Chordata; class Actinopteri; order Cypriniformes; family Xenocyprididae; genus Anabarilius; species Anabarilius grahami. The sequence goes on from RJVU01033627.1 coordinate 2,068,533, forward strand.
AAAGGATCATAGGAAATAGTGTTAAATTACAGAACATATTAAATCACTTTAGTTTCCATCACCCTTTTGTAAAGTAGGCAACAGCCCCGCATGACTTGACACACAAATAAGATGCAGACAAATAATAGATCAAATAAAATTGGCAGTTTTCATGGTTTTTTTTCTTTCTAATTTTGCGTTACACCACCACCAGCAGTGCTAGTAATGGTCAGCTCCCAGACTGAAGTTTTTCCTTTTGTTCTTTCACTGTACATTTTTTACTGTGGAGACATGAATTTTGCTTGAGTGTATATCATTTGATGCACCGACATTTCAGCTACTGATCATTTTCCAGCACTACTAGTAATGGTCAGCTCCCGGACTGAAGATATTCCTTTTGTTCTTTCACTGTAAATTTTTTTAACGCCTAAATTTCAGCTACAGCAATTTTCGTTTTTTGGCCAAAATGGTTTTGGCGGGCCGAAATCATTGACCGAAATAGTGACGTTTAATTAGAGCTTCTCCGACTGTTTCGACTATGTCAGCGGCTATTTCTTGCTCACAACTTGGATAAACTACAACAGGTAAACATGTCAGCTGTGTGGACACTAGTGCTGGATTGGCAATATTGATTTCTTGTATTTAATTGATAGTGCTTTTTTCTGTTGATGTAAAGGTTTGTAGTGTGCCTGCCATAATCACAATAGCTTACAAATGCTTTGTTACTTTTAATATGAAACAAAGTCTCTGCTTTTAGATTCTGTGGGTTTTATCACAAAATTCAAACAATAAATGTTGTTTTGGTGCTCTATTCCGGCATGACAGATTGCTGTAGCACCTCAGTTCAAGCGGCAGCGCGGATCAAGTGCACATGAACTTATCAACTCTTCCACTTTACAACTAGTTACAGTACAATAAACATGAATGAACATCAGAAGGTATGTTGAAATGTATCATGTTTCATGTAATCTCTCAGTCAGTGTTTCAACCACTTAGTTGTACTTAACCTATCAGAAAAGCAATTCAATGTCCATAACTCGTTACTTAGCTAAAATATATATAGAGAAGTGCATTTTGCTAAATATATGCTCTGTACATAGTCATTTTAGTCACAATGGTCACGTTCAAACAGCAGTAGAATATGGTTGTTATTCCTGTATTTGAGTCCTTAATGCGGTTGCTTTAACACACAGTTCAGTTATTTACGGGAGTGACAACCGCATTCTATATCCGAACTTAGACCCGTAAATTTTCAGGACCCACAACCGCGTTCTCAAAAAACCTGCGCTGTGTGAACAGGACCAATATTTTCAGTTACTATATTTATTTTTTATTTATTTGTTATTATTTTTTTGTCAGCCAAGTGACAAGCTGTCTTTAGCCCCTTTCACACATACAGTCTTTGCTCTCTTAGCAGCTCTCATAATACACAAAACAACGCTGAGGAGGCGCACAAACTACAAGACATATAGTCATGAGACAGCCTCGACAAACAATGGGAAAAAAAGTTCTCACATAAATTTACACAACAAATTCACCCAAGTGATTATAAGATTTTTCCATTTATTCCATCCTGTGATTGGCTGGATTAGTTCCACCTTGTCGTTGCATTGCACACACTAAAAGATCACATGGCGATAATATCAAACCGGTTTGAAAATATCACAGCATCTTTGTCTGCTTGAGACAGGCTCAGATCACGTCGCTGACCTGCTCATACTTGACGAGCACCGATTTGGCCGCGATTTTGTCACAGACCTTGGAAATCTGTCTGCAACAGCACAATCCTGCCAAAAATTGTGTAATGTGAGCTTGCCTTAAAGGGTTAGTTCACTCAAAAATTAACATTTTGTCATCATTTGCTCACCCTTATGTCGTTCCAAACCTGTATGAGTTTCTTTATTTCAGCTAAACAGAAAAGAAGATATTTTAAAGAATGTTGTTAACTAGACAGTTGACGGTAGCCGTTGACTTCCATAGTATTTTTCCCTCACTATGAAAGTCAAAGGCTACTATTAACTCTTTGATTACCAACATTCTTTGAAATATCTTCTTTTGTGTTTAACTGTAAAAAGAAACTCATACAGTTTTGAAACAGCTTGAAATGAGTAAGTGATGACACATTTTTTCATTTTGTGTGAACCCTTTAAGCTCTTGCTCTTTCATACTATAGCCTAGTAACTGCTGTTATTAGGCTATGTTATATTAACTACAGCAGTGGTTCTCAACTCCAGTCCTCGGGACCCACTGCTCTGCACATTTTGTATGTCTCTCTTACCTGACACACTCAGTTCAGGTCATGGAGTCTCTCCTAACGAGCTGATGATCTGAATCAGGTGCGTTAAATAAGGGATACATACAAAATGTGCAGAGCAGTGGGTCCCGAGGACTGGAGTTGAGAAACACTG
>RJVU01033627.1:2078020-2092800 GCA_003731715.1 Anabarilius grahami
TGGTAAGAGAGATTTGTGTGCCAAAAAAACTGTTATTAATATAAAGTTAGATGTAGGAGCTGTCACAATTTTACTCCCAGTTGATTTAATACACTACGTTACAGTAAGTTTAGTTGTCACAATGGAAACTTTCTATATATAGATACTATTTTGAAAAGATCATCTATCTTTGAAATATAAAATTCAATCTCAAGTCACCATTCACGTCATAACCTTATACTGTATAACCTTTTGCCATTTAATGGGTTTTGACTAAAATTTAAAAAGAAACCATTATGAAGCACAAGTTATTGGTTACAACCTAAATTGTATTTGAATGCAGAACAAAACACGTGAAATAATGTAATAATGTGTCGATCGTCCCTGACCTGACACTCTTGTCCTCAGTTCAACTTTTCAGTCAAACTCTACCATTGTCGACTCTCACCTGAAATATGAATGCATGTTATTGTGGTTGTAATGTGTTCATTTGTTACCCAAAAAGCTTTTGCAAAAATGATTATATTGAGATTTTAATTTGAAGACGAGCTTGTGACATTTGAAGCCAAAATGCAAAATCATTCCTGGAGAGAAAACACAGTAGTGCAATTGAACTTACCCTAACCCTAACCAAATTTACTATTTGCCATAAAACATTGTAATGGGATCAATATTCATGTTTTCCTTTGACAAAATCTGACTTGCGACTATTTTTATGTTTTTGGCAGAATTCTTTTGACGTTCTGGTTGATGTCATTTATGATCACAGTACACTATAGAGGAGACCATTATTTTAGGCAGACTTACTTTTCCTCTGAATTTATAAAATATTGGTTATACATTTGAAGTGTTCAAAAGATAAAGCAGATCTTTTTGTTGTTGTTGTTGTTGTTTTTTTTTACTCTGGGAGGTTTCCTGGTGCCGCCTGCACCCTCACTACTAGCACTCAGAATTCAACTCATTTCCTCAGAATTACAACTGCTTTGGCTGACAGTGGAAATATAGTGCTTTTGTATTCATAGTTTGCAAACAGAGCAAAATGAATTCTTTCAGTGTGAGTAATGTGCTATGTAAATTAGAGATATTTCAGTGCTCATAAAAGAACTTCTACTGTAGGCATTCAGTCATTGGGCAAAACTCTGTAATATACTGTAAATGTATGTTTTTCTTCTTTTTTGGCGTAATGAATAAGACCTCATAATCCATTATGATCTAATTTCCTTATTTTTAACTAAACCCATTTATTTTCCTTTGTGCTCTCGCCATAACAGTTCCGATTTTGTTCTCTCCTCTAAGATGCCGTTTTTCGTATCCTCGAAAAATGGCATCTTGCATATGCAAGCCAGTTATAAGTAATAAGTCTCAATTGGATCCGTTGCATGTCTTGAGATATTAGCGATTTACTTTCTGTAAAGACCAACAATGTGACTAAATAAGAGAATGAGGTGATCTTCTGTTTTATGCATCTATAATCTTTAACCAAGTTCTGGAATGGTGCCTCTGACTTTGTTTTTGTTTTTTTACTTTTTTTCCACAGTTGATCTGGAATCAGGTAAGAATCCTTTTCTTATTTCTCTCAATTTTCATAATACATTCTCAACCCTCATCCCTTGAGAGAGCACATGGCTGCTGAAAGCTTTATGATATGCACATTCTTTCTTCATAGTCGCAGGGGCCTAGATGTGGTGTTCGGCTTGTATCCATTCAAGATACGAGCAAGTTTCACAAGCAATTTTGATTTGAGGCAGTAAGAAACATGTGGCTCGCCATTAACATTTCGACTCCCTTTTGTCTTTTCTTTTAGCTGCAGCTGGTTTTTTGTGGTAACTTGGACCGCTTGGTCGCTCACACGAATTGAATCGCAATGTCCTGAGCGCGGGTTGCCTTTATCTGTCTATTACATCAGAACAGACAGCTAGAGTGGCCAGGAAGCTTTGAAGTGCTGTGAAAGCTTTTATTAATTTGAACTCTCTTACACACGTTACCCGTTAGACAACGGTACAAAAAGTAAAAAAATAAAAATGTATTTGAGGTGATTGACACACATGTCAGGTTTTCACATCTGTGCTTTTCCACGCTGAAATAACCACATTTACCATCCCAGGCAAATATTCCATTGAAATTCGTCATGCTGTATTTTGGGAGCTTAGTCATATTCCTGCACACGGCTTCCATTTAATTAGAGAACTGTATCACACATCTGAACTCACCATATCCTCCCCGCCAGGTGACTCAAGATGAAAGACGAACCACTTTATAAAATAACATTTTCAGTGATTTGACAGACATTTCCGAGGGATGCATTAGCCATTAGCCACAGCAGTTAAGCGCACACACTCTACACTATCAGCGGCAGCTTTGTTATTGAATCCTGTAGTTCAGCACTCTGAACAGCTACGTTTGATTTTTTTTGTATAATAATAAAAAAAATAAGTTACATTTACTGTTCAAAAGTTTGACGTCAGTAAGATTAAAAAAGCAGAAAAGACTTTCTTGAGCAGCAAATCAGCATATCAGAATGATTTCTGAAGGATCATGTGACACTGAAGACTGGATGGTGCTTTGCCCTCGCCGGGGTAAATTACATTTTAAAATGTCTTAAAATAGAAAGCGGTTGTTATTTATAATTGTAATTATATTTCACAATACCATTGTATTTTTGATCAAATAAATGGTCTTGTCGAGCATAAGATACTTTTTTTTTAAAAATTGTACCGACCCCAAATTTTGAAAGGTAGTGTGCATGTATATGTTCTTCTTCCTCTTCCTCTTCTTCTTTATTATTATATATTGTATTAAGGAGATTTTCAACAGTTCTATTGCACACTTGAGATAAATCAAGCGAAGCGTTAGTTCTGGCAGGTCATGTCAGTCAAGCTTGCATCAGCTGACACCCAGGTGAGTCACGTCTACCTATAGGAATACGACACCTATCGCAGCATTCATATATAAGCTCCTTCAGTTATCAACAGTTATCGCGTTTCTCTGGAGCTAATTACCCACCTCCATCCCCAGCTCCTCCTCTCGTCCAGTCAGGATTTGGCCTTCTGCTTCCCCTTTTGAACTAGACGAATTTATCGAATTATGTTGTTCATTAAATTATTGAACAATAATAATATCTGCGCATTTATGTTGGTTCTGTTCTGTTTACCCTATGGGGGGTTATTGCTGCTGTCCCTGCTCTTATCCATGTTAGACTGCATGGATGCGCAAGGAGTTCTTGCCCAGAACAGAATGATTCCTCCGAACTCTATGCAATTATCAATTATATATATGACGATAGCGGTCCTGACAGAATTAGGCCTAATTATCTCATGCCAGGCTTTTGACTTGTGCCCAGGAGTGACTGATGGGCAGTGTTGGGGAAAGTTACTTTTAAAAATAATGCGTTACAATATTGTGTTACTCCCTACAAAAGTAACTAATTCCATTACTTAGTTACTTTTTATGGAAAGTAATGCATTACATTACTTTTCCATTACTTTTTCTCACCTGGGCTAGGCTTGTTTGTTTGTTTTTCTATTTTTGGCAAATGTAAAGACCCTTCACAGCAAAAGTGAAATTAATAAGCCTTAGGCTGAAGGAAATGCAAATTCACGCCTGTACAGTAGAGGTCAGTAAATGGGAAAACAAAGTAATCTGCGTTACTTATTTGAAAAAGTAACTCTGATATTTTGTTGCAAATTTAAAAGTAATGTGTTACTTTACTTGTTACCTTAAAGTAATCTGATTACGTAACTCAAGTTACTTGGAATGCATTACCCCAAACACTGCTGATGGGTTATAGTGGCAAGCTTGGTTGTTTTTTTTTCTTTCTTTTCACTTTAAGAATAAACAAAGTGGCATCAATGAGTTTTGAAATTCTGTGTTTGAAAATAAACGGTGCAACGGTGCAACAGTGCAAATGCAATTTCAAGCTGTCAAACAACAAAATAAACTTGTTACTTCTTATAAAATGTCTATACACAATGTATCCTCCAGCCTAGGGTGAAGTTAGTGAGTACAAAACAACAATTTGGGACAAATGTGACATTTTAATGGAAAACTACACTAGTGGTGCTCTTTGGTGCATCAGAATTTTGAGCAGCCTCCGGAGTCGTAGATGAGCGCCGCCGGTGTGGATACACTCATAGAAAAAAAATATGCTCATTTTAGGACACTCCGTGTCATTTGCCAGACCCCCTTTAAAAATCTGCTTAACTCAAATATTGTAGTATAGCTGTATAGTACAAGTAAAACCTGTTTAAATGTTAGTGATCAGTTATGTTCTGATTGTGGAAGATTTTTTAAAATATTTTTTAAACAATAGCAACTTCTCCATTGCTATGTTTTGCCAGAAACTATTGTGGAATGCTTAGTATAAATACTTACGTAAGGGTGACAGTTAAGGAATTTGTTGCAATGCTCTCAGAGAAATCCCTTGCCTCAGGGATTTTTTTCTACCTCTAGGATACCCTAAAGTCAAACCACTTAAGAGTTTTCATGCAACAGGTTGATTTTCAAACAATTTTACCTCTATGTCAGCACATTGTACTGAAAATCATGCTTGTCTGAGTTAGCAGTCATTTCTGGAACACAGTTCTCAGCTTGTTTTGAATGTGTAGCCAACTTAAAGGATATGACGCACATTTACACTGCACAACATAAATATTTAGTTTTATTTATTTACAGGGTTACTAAATAAATAAAATTTCTGTCATTAATTACTCACCCTCATGTCGTTCCACAATCGTAAGACTTTCGTTCATCTTTAATCTTCTTTAATCATTTTTAAATTAAGATATTTTTGATAAAATCCGAGGGTTTCTGAACCACACATAGGCAGCAACATCATTGCACATTTTGAGGTCCAGAAAGGTAGTAAAGACATTGTTAAACTAGTTGTGTGCTCAAAAACAAAACAAAAATAACAACTTTATTCAACAATTTCTTCTCTTCTAAGTATATGTAAGAGTTTTTGTGTTTTAATCGCTTTTTTATTGCAGTGTGTGAACAGCTCGTCACAAAATTGAAAAAATGAGACGTTCACCGATTTCTTAGATTGTCTATGAAAGCCTGTAGACTGATTTTTACGTGAAGGACCTGGGACATTTTTGCTGGGAATATCAAAAGCATATGATGATTATATGTGTCCCCGAGAGCCTCTCTTTCATTGTATGATACATAGGATTAATTCAAACTAGTATTACATAGCCATATATATATATATATATATATATATATNTATATATATATATAATGTCTATAGTCTCAAATATACTTGATAACCACACACCTGTCTATATAAGGTCCCACAGTTAACAGTGCATGTCAGAGCACAAACCAAGCCATGAAGTCCAAGGAATTGTCTGTAGATCTCCGAGACAAGATTGTATTGAGGTATCAGAAAAATTTCTGCAGAATTGAAGGTCCCAATGAGCACAGTGGCCTCCATCATCCGTAAATGGAAGAAGTTTGGAACCACCAGTACTTTTCCTAGAGCGGGCCGCCCGGCCAAACTAAGCGATCAGGGGAGAAGGGCCTTTGTCAGGGAGGTGACCAAGAACCCGATGGTCACTCTGACAGAGCTCCAGCTTTTCTCTGTGGAGAGAGGAGAAACTTCTAGAAGAACAACCATCTTTGCAGCACTCCACCAATCAGGCCTGTATGGTAGAGTGGCCAGACGGAAGCCACTTCTCAGTAAAAGGCACATGACAGCCTACCTGGTGTTTGCCAAAAGGCACCTGAAGGACTCAGACCATGAGAAACAAAATTCTCTGGTCTGATGAAACAAAGATTGAACTCTTTGGCCTGAATAGCAAGCGCCTTGTTTGGAGGAAACCAGGCACCGCTCATCACCTGCCAATACCATCCCTACAGTGAAGCATGGTGGTGGCAGCATCATGCTATGGGGATGTTTTTCAGCGACAGGAACTGGGAGACTAGTCAGGATCGAGGGTGTGCAAAGGTTCATCTTCCAACAGGACAATGACCCTAAGCACACAGCCAAGATAACAAAGGAGTGGCTATGGGACAACTATGTGAATGTCCTTGAGTCCAGAGCCCAGACTTTGGAGAGATCTGAAAATGGCTGTGTACCGACGCTCCCCATCCAACCTGATGGAGCTTGAGAGGTCCTGCAAAGAAGAATGGGAGAAACTGCCCAAAAACGGGTGTTCCAAGCTTGTAGAATCATACTCAAAAATACTTGAGGCTGTAATTGGTGCCAAACCTGCTTCAAATAAGTATTGAGCAAAGGCTGTGAATACTTATGTACATGTGTTTTTAGTTTTTTTTTCTCCCCGTTTTTTTTTTTAAATAAATTTACATAGATTTCAAACAAACTTCTTTCACATTGTCGTTATGGGTAAAGGAATTTTGAGGAAAATAATGAATTTAATCCATTTTGGAATAAGGCTGTAGCATAACAAAATGTGGAAAAAGTGAAGCACTGTGAATACTTTCCGAATGCACTGTATTCATCTTGAAACTNTTTTCTCCCCGTTTTTTTTTAAAATAAATTTACATAGATTTCAAACAAACTTCTTTCACATTGTCGTTATGGGTAAAGGAATTTTGAGGAAAATAATGAATTTAATCCATTTTGGAATAAGGCTGTAGCATAACAAAATGTGGAAAAAGTGAAGCACTGTGAATACTTTCCGAATGCACTGTATTCATCTTGAAACTTGCCTATAATCTTGTATAACTTAAAATCAAGGTATTGATCCACATTTTTAAAGTGATAGAGGATGCATTTTTGTGTATATCACCACATAACTTTTGAAGTTCTTGTGTGCAAGCTCTCTGTTCGGCTGCTCAGATTAGACGCTGTCCTTCACGTGCATTTTTGTGGCTTCCTCTCTGGCTCAAATAGGTTGCTTTAGTATGTTTCTTCATCACTTGCACTCTCTCAGTCTCTGTATGAGAGATAGACAGAGGTTGGGGCCTGGCAGTAATATGTAATGGGGAAAGGGGGTCTTATCGTCTTTCAGTTGGAGTGGAATAATGAAAAGAGAACTTTGTTTTTAATTAAAGCGGGACCTTTGGGCATGATTAAGGGGCTAGTGATTAATCACCTCTCTGGTCCACTGAAGAGGCTGTGCAGGTCAGGCCCGAAGCCTGTGAACGGGAATGATTTAGCCATGAACCCTCCAGAGAGAGGACCCGTGTTTAGACCTCGCACAGCGGGACACTTCGATGCCGTTTTACATAAGGATATGAACCTGCATGATATTTTTGAAGTGGATTTCCACAATTGAAAGGTCAGCAGTGTAATATGAGTGTGTCGGATACAGTCACATGCGGCACTGGTGGTGGGAATAGTAATATATCATGGTGAGTTTAGTGGCAAAGCAGAACAGCTGACTTGATTTTAACATCCGTTTTTATGTTCAAGAGTAATGTCTGCATTTGAAATATAAGCTTGACCTGCCTATTGCTGATTTTCTATTATATATCTTAGCAATATTTCAAGGAATATTCTAGGTTCAGTAAAAGCTCAATCAACAACGTTGATTGCTACAGAAATTTCCACTTGTCCCTACTTTTCTTTAAAGATAACCTATTATTCCCCTTTTTACAAGAGGTAACATACAGTGGGTACGGAAAGTATTCAGACCCCCTTAAATTTTTCACTCTTTGTTATATTGCAGCCATTTTCTAAAATCATTTAAGTTCATTTTTTTCCCTCATTAATGTATACACAGCACCCCATATTGACAGAAAAACACAGAATTGTTGACATTTTTGCAGATTTATTAAAAAAGAAAAACTGAAATATCACATGGTCCTAAGTATTCAGACCCTTTGCTGTGACACTCATATATTTAACTCAGGTGCTGTCCATTTCTTCTGATCATCCTTGAGATGGTTCTACACCTTCATTTGAGTCCAGCTGTGTTTGATTATACTGATTGGACTTGATTAGGAAAGCCACACACCTGTCTATATAAGACCTTACAGCTCACAGTGCATGTCAGAGCAAATGAGAATCATGAGGTCAAAGGAACTGCCTGAAGAGCTCAGAGACAGAATTGTGGCAAGGCACAGATCTGGCCAAGGTTACAAAAAAATTTCTGCTGCACTTAAGGTTCCTAAGAGCACAGTGGCCTCCATAATCCTTAAATGGAAGACGTTTGGGACGACCAGAACCCTTCCTAGAGCTGGCCGTCCGGCCAAACTGAGCTATCGGGGGAGAAGAGCCTTGGTGAGAGATCTAAAGAAGAACCCAAAGAACACTGTGGCTGAGCTCCAAAGATGCAGTCGGGAGATGGGAGAAAGTTGTGGGTGGGGGTGTTCTAATTTCAAGAATTTCTAATTGTATTTAGCTCCAGTAGCATGTACAGTGGTACTGCTTAAAAGTTTGATAAGTTATTTATCCTGTACACTAACTCTTTAGGTGGCATTGTGCGTGTATGTTGTCTTCAAGAAAATTTAAATAAAGAGGGGGAAAAAAAAGAGGTAACTTAAGTGTCCCCAGAATGTGTCTGCGAAGTTTCAGCTCAAAATTCCACATGGATTTTTTTTTATTATACCATGTTTTAACTGCCTATTTTTGGGTGGGAGATTTTTTTTTTACTGATTTTCTGTGTGTACCTTTAAATGCAAATAAGCTTGTGTTCCCTGTTCCCAAGCTCGCGATTCCAATACACTGAGGCATAAACAATACAAGAGAAGCTTACACAGCAAATATGGATTATTACAAACTGTTTGTGATGCAGCATATCAGATCACATAGGTATAGCATGTATTTTGTGGATGTTTGCTAACATTTGATTCTGAATTAGTTTGATAGTGTACTGCACGACTAACGTGGCTAAAGCTACACACTGTTGGAGATACTCAATAAGAATGAAGATGCGTTTATGAATTAAACACTGCAAGCATTTTCTGGTTAAAAATGAAAAGAATGACATGGCTCTGATCTCCGTGAATACAGTAAGAAACAATGGTTACTTTAGCTACATTTAACAATACATTAGCAGCGTGCTAACGAAACCCATTCAGAAAGACAATTTGCAAACATCACGAAATATATATGAAATTGGATCATGAACAGTTAGTATCAATCCATTTTTGAGAATCAACTTCTGTGCAAATCCAGTGTTTTACTGACCCTCCTGTGCAAAGCAGTCTGGTGTAAAATGACTTGCTTATACTGGTATATGAATTTATCTTGACACATTCCCTCCATAAATAAAATTAACGTTACACCACTGCGTGCTTAGTGGCTCAGATGCCAGGAGTTTATGGAGGCTCATATGTTTGCTATTATAGCCGTTAACAGATCAGTGATAATGTTTACACAGCTGAGACATATCACAAGCTCAGGGACGGTTGTTCTTGAGTGTTGCTGTCCTGCAGAGTTTTGCTCCGACCCAACTCACCTTCCTTCACTTAGCTTTAGTAATCCTGAAGACATTCAAGTGTGTTTGATCAGGGTTGTAGCTAAACTGTGCAGGACAGCTGCACTCCAGGATCAGTGTTATTGGTATAACATACAGATTCAGTGGGGCAGTAATATTATAATAAGATCCCTTTCCAGCATCACAAGGGGAGCGAAATCTGAGCGGCTCTTTTTTTCACATGCTCGCAGAGACTAAATAAAGTTACTGGGGTTGTCCTTTTTCACGTTTTCTGGTTTGTTAGATGCACCGGGGACCCGATTTATAGCACTTAAACACGGAAAAGTCAGATTTTCATGATAGCCTATATCCCCTTAAAAAAACAAAAAAACAAATCAAAGTTGAGTGGCCCATTATGGTAAATGGGGCCCATTTCTTAACATTAAAATACTTACTGTTTCAGTAGTATAGTCAAAAGATATGTGTTAAACTTAAGCTTTTGTATGCAATTTTACAATTGCATTTTACAATGCAAGTCTTAAAATGACTGTAAAATGATTTAAATAATTCAAATAATACACAAGTTTTAACAAAATAATTTAATTTAATTTTATAAAAGTATAATCTTCACATTTCTGCTTTAAATTCTGAAAAACTGGCCCATTTTATTGGCCTCGTATAACTTCAATTTTTTTGATTTTTTTAAAGAAAATGAGGGACAAGTCTTTTTTGTGGTAATCAACATTATGCCATAAATGCTCTAGATTGAGCTTAACTTGAACCCTGAATATTCATATCAGGCCCACTAACAAAACATTAACACATGCGCGCACACACAAACGCACACACAAACACACACACACACACAGAGAAGAAAGATTCACTATCTCACTAATGACCCAGGCCCCAAACTAAGCTAATTCGTAATCCTGAATGTATAATGGCTTTGCAATGAGCTTAAATGAGCATATCATGTCCTTGACGTGGCCTTGGCATTCAGCAGAACAGGGAAAAGAGAAATAGAAGGAATCATGATTTTCATAAGTGCTTGTTTTGCTGGCAGCTGCATTTTTCTTTCATCTTGCACTCATTTCACTTTCTCTCTTTTTCTCCTGTCCTTCTCATATTCGTACATTTGTCAACAACCAGCAAAAAACAGAGGCGCAAACATCCACGCTTATTTACCATAATCTGATTGTTAAATGGCGGGTATTTGAAGTATGCAGCTGCCCCCCTCTGTCGGCAAGATCTTATCACAGTAGCGAATATCACAAAGACACAATCCTTTTACCACTACACACTTATTCACCTGAGACTGTAGGCTCCTTGATTGTAAAGTCATGTGCTGCATACTAAACACAGTTAACTAACATACGAATATGAGATCCCTCCGGCTGCACCACGCAGGTTCAGTACCCGCAGCTGTTGTTACTGTGGCGAGTAAACCCGGCTGCATTTTTTAAGGTGAATTAATGCAAGTAAATCTCCGTGCCTCTTTCCTCCCTGAATCTCATCCGTGTAGAAATCCAAGCCAAAATTGCTGGCAAGGTCAGGGCTCAGAGCTAGTCCAAGACCTAATCTACAAAGCAAACCCATTTCGGATGAGCCATGCCGTTTCTCCATCCAAGGGATCCGGAGGAAAATAAAAGATTCCTTTTTCACATGACCTTGGAGGACTTTTTGTGTTTGTTTTTTTGCCTCTATTGTTATAATATTAACCCTCTGAATGCTGATGAAGCTTTTTTATTCTCTAGTGCAGCAGATGGTGGTAGTGACACCGTTATTGGTCGACATTGTTTAGGGTACCCTGTGGTTTTTCTCTGAGAGATCACCTCCTGAAGAGGACATTAATCAATGCAGCTGTAACCAACCGCTCTGATCTTTGAAAAGGTCACCTGATTGGCTGCATGCTTGGTGACAATCAGAGTGTCAGATCGGCTAAGAGCTCATTTATTCACTGAGATAAGCGAGCCAATTGCACTGAAACTGTCAGGAAAGGTCCAGGCCATATTTCACTCCTTAACCAACAAAACAACAAATTGTATGTTGCATAAAGAAAAAAACAGCCTGATTTTTTTTTTTTTTTTTTTTTTTTTTNATACACTACCGTTCAAAAGTTTGGGGTCAGTAAGATTTTTTTAATGTTTTAAAAGAAGTATCTTCTGCTCACCAAGCCTGCATTTATTTGATAAAAAATACAAACAAAAACAGTAATATTGTGAAATATTATTCCAATTTAAAACAGCTGTTTTCTGTCAATATACAGTAAAGTGTAATTTATTCCTGTGATCAAAGCTGAATTTTCAGCATCATTACTCAAGTCTTCAGTGTCTCATGATCCTTCAGAAATTAATCTAATATGATGATTTGATGCTCAAGAAACATTTGATTATTATCAATGTTGAAAACAGTTATTTACATTTTTATTTCATGATGCTATGATGAATAGAAAGTTCAAAAGAACAGCATTTGTCTGAAATCTAAATCTTTTGTAACATTAAACACTACCGTTCAAAAGTCTGAGGTCAGTAAGAATTTTAATTTTATTTTTGGGGGATAGAAATAAAATTAATCAATACTTTTATTCATCAAGGATGAGTTAAACTGATCAAAAGTTACAGTAAAGACAATTATAATGTTAGAAATATTTTGAAAAAAATTTGTACACTACTGTTTTCAACATTGATAATAATAATGAATGTTTCTTGAGCATCAAATCATATTAGAATTATTTCTGAAGGATCATGTGACACTGAAGACTGAAGTAATTATGCTGAAAATTCAGCTTTGATCACTGGAATAAATTACACTTTACTGTATATTGACATAGAAAACAGCTGTTTTAAATAGGAATAATATTTCACAATATTACTGTTTTTGTTTGTATTTTTAATTAAATAAATGCTGGCTTGGTGAGCAGAAGATACTTCTTTTAAAACATTAAAAAATATTACTGACCCCAAACTTTTGAACGGTAGTGTATATACTGTATATATATATATATATACACACACACACATATCTATACAGTGGTATGCGAAAGTTTGGGAACCCCTTGCAGAATCTGTGAAAATGTGAATAATTTTAACAAAATAAGAGAGATCATTCAAAATGCATGTTAATTTTTATTTAGTACTGTCCTGAGTAAGATATTTTACATAAAAGATGTTTACATATATATTTCACAAGACAAAAAAGTAGCTGAATTTATTAACATATCTGCGTTCAAAAGTTTGGGAACCCTTGATTCTTAATACTGTGTGTGGTTACCTGGATGATCTATGACTGTTTTTTTGTTTTGTGATGGTTGTTCATGAGTCCCTTGTTTGTTCTGAGCAGTTAAACTGAACTCTGTTCTTCAGAAAAATCCTCCATGTCCTGCAGATTCTTCAGTTTTCAAGGATTTTTTGCATATTTGAACCCTTTACAGTAGTGGCTGTATGATTTTAAGATCCATCTTTTCACACTGAGGACAACTGAGGGACTCAAACACAACTATTAAAAAAGGTTCAAACATTCACTAATGCTCCAGAAGGAAACACGATGCATTAAGTTGAGTCTGAGTCCCTCAATTGTCCTTAGTGTGAAAAGATGAATCTCATAGTCATACAGCCACTGCTGGAAAAGGTTCAAATATGCAAAAAATCATCGAAATCTGAAGAACCTGCAGGACCTTGAGGATTTTTCTGAAGAACAGAGTTCAGTTTAACTGCTCAGAACAAACAAGGGACTCATGAAGAACCATCACACAACAAAAAACAGTCATAGATCATCCAGGAAACCACACACAGTATTGAGAACCAAGAGATCCCAAACTTTTGAATGGAGATATTTTAATAAATTCAGCTCCTTTTTTGTCTTGTGGATTATATGTAAACATCTTTTATGTAAAATATCTTACTCAGGACAGTACTAAATCAAAATAACATGCATTTTGTATGATCTCTCTTATTTTGTTAAAATTATTCACATTTTCACAGATTCTGCAAGGGGTTCCCAAACTTTCGCATACCACTGTATATATATATATATATGTGTAGATGTAGATATAGAGATATAGATATATAGATATAGATACATATAGATTCATGATTTAATCTACAAAACTAAAGTATGAAGAGTAACACATTTGTCTACTGCTGTAAAGATATTTTTTTCTACTCTTGGTGCATCATCACTTTTGGCATCCTTTTTGAATTTATTTATGTTGTGATAACCCATTGACATATAAAGAGGTTAATCTGGGTCATTTATAATCGCCCATGGTTGTATAGATGTTACATCACACTCTGAAATGGCTGCTAATATCTGTCTGCGATCGTGGACTCTATGCACCAGAGGGTTAAAATGATCTCAGCATAAAGCAGGAGGGGGATGAATATGTTTTCAAATTTGTTTTTAATATGTTTTCAAATGTGTTTCTTTAGCCATTTAATGAATAAGTGGATACCTATGTTGAGACTGTGAGGGAGTCATGATTCACTTCAGACGGGTTCATTGTTTTCGTTATGTTGCCTATTGATTACTGTTAGTGTGGGCAGAGAGTACACTCAACACATCCGGCCTCAGGAGCAATATAGATAAATTCTTATTTCCTCTTTTATTTCACATTACTAAAAGCCTAATACTTTCTTTTTTTATATAATCTTTTTGCTGGGCTTGTGTGTTGTTTTGTGTTTCTTTTCTTTTCTTTTTTCTTTAATATTGTGAACAACTATTTTCGTTTTCAGGCCAAAGTGGTTTTGGAGGGCCAAAATCAGTGACTGAAACAGGCGTTTAAATTAGCACTTCTCTGATGCCGTGTTTTGACTGTGTTCAGTGTCTATTCCGAGCACACAATGTGGATACGCTACAACAGTTAAACATGTAGACACTTTAGCTCTGGATTTACAAATTTCTCGATTTAATCTGTAATGATATGGTTTCTTAAAACTGAAAACTAAAGCTTTGTGCTTTACTTTTAATTTGAAGCAAAGTCTCAACTTTAAAATTCTGTCAATTTTATCAAGAAAAACAAACGATAAATGTTGTTTTGACACTTTTTAATATGGAGTGACAGTTCACTTTAGCCGCCTCAGTTCAAGCGGTAGCACAGATCAAGCACACATGAACCGATCATCTCATCTTTATTACAAGTTACAGTATGAAATAAACATGGGTGAACACCAGAGGGCTGTTTCATAAAACAAGATTAGAAAACAAGCCAGGCTTATTTTACTTAGTCANGCTCCTCCTCCTCCTCCTCCTCCTCCCCTCCGTGCTTCCTGAAACAGTCATGAACGCGCAGTTACGAACTCAGTTACTCTGGCAACTTATGCAGGGAAACTAGCCTGATCTAGCAGCCTAACTGTCAGGCTAAGCTGAGCTCCTCTAACATTGACCAATAGGAACGCAATGATATTACAGCTGACTCTCTCACATACAATTATTTGACTTTATTAACACACACATATACAGTATATATATATATATATA
>RJVU01033627.1:2106231-2142051 GCA_003731715.1 Anabarilius grahami
AAAAAAAAAAAAAATTATATTCTTTAAAAAGGTTGTTTAAAATAAACAAGAATGAAA
Organism: Anabarilius grahami; assembly: GCA_003731715.1. Lineage (NCBI taxonomy): Eukaryota > Metazoa > Chordata > Actinopteri > Cypriniformes > Xenocyprididae > Anabarilius > Anabarilius grahami. Next base: position 2,106,289 of record RJVU01033627.1, read on the forward strand.
AAAAAAACCATGTTGTGAGCTTAATGGCAACAGGGGTGTTTTTAAAGGGTACAAAAATGTACCCATTAAGCACAGTCAGACTTTTTGCATTTAATGATGTACATCTTAATTATAATGCTTTTGTCATTTAAAATAAAATTAAATATTATTGTGTGAGAGATTAATATTTTATTTTAACATAACTTCTTGTACTGAAATCAATATCCTGTTCTCTAAAAATGTCTCAATATAGATTTTGGTGAGCTTAATAGGTACGTTTACCTTGTATGTTAATATTACATATTTGTAGACGTCAGATGAAGTTATTGGTTGTCAGCATGATGATCAAACTCAGCTTTACTCATATTTATATATTTTCATTATTTATACAGAATATTCTTAAAAATCTATAATAATTTTACTTTAATTTTAATGCTTTTAATTTTTATAGTTGTTATGAGAGAAAGAGAAACTGTATATATACAATGTATGTATATATATTTCTTTATTTCAGTTTTCCAGTGTTTTAAACTGATAAACAGTGAGTGGTACCAGTCCATTGGAGTAAAAATAATTGCACAGGTTGTTCTCTTTCGACAGATAATGATCTTCCCTTGAGGCTGCAATTGTGAGAATCTTTTCTCCTCCCTGTGAAATATGCTCATGCGACGATAATGACGGTTTGTTGATTGAAGCTTCCCAAGAGAAAGCTGCGTGATAGTGCTGGAATATTGCAGGAATGGAATATCGTTCTTGCCTGCATTTTAAACACAACACCATTGTAGAAAGAAAGAATCAAAGGTTGCCAGAACAGTTTGTATTGTTTTGCAACTAGATTGCATCACTGCAAAATTGGCCTTTTGTTTTCTTTTTTTTCCCTTATTAACTTTTATTTATGAGAGGCCCGTGGCCTGCGACAGGGATTATCTTTTTTTCGCAACAAGAGTCCAGATCAAGGGATAACCTATTTGCTGCATTACAGCGGGAGATGAATTGCTTTGGAGATACGGGGCTTTACCCAGGGTGCTGAGCAAGGCTGTGCGTGGAACAAATATTGTGAATGTCTATTGACCGTGCAGGACAAAATGTGAGAGAGAGGGATTTGAATTTACTATTGGGACATTTATTTATAGTGTTCAGCGTAGTAGGTCCTCTATAAGTGAATATTTCTGATGGAAAACATTTTTCTTTTAACAGTAATCAGATTGGTTGTTTTATTTAAATGGCAAACTGTTTGTTTTCTTCTATTTTAGATTGTGGCTGGCTGATTATTTTACTGCTATTTAAAGATACTAAAGATTCTGGTGGTTGATCTGTGATACAGTGTTGGAAAAAATAAAAATTTAAAGAACTGGCTTCCTTTCAGTTCATGCATTGGAATTTGATTCTAATTGGCTGCAGGCCACAGGATGTTCATTTGGAATGACATAAAGAGATATTTATGAAATTGCATAACAATTTTTAAACAGTGATCACTGCTTAGACGTGTTATATAATGTAGTAATTCAAAACTGTTAAAATAAACACAGCCAGCTAAACCAGTTTTTATTTTGACACACTACAGCATACATTTTATTTCAGGTTACTATAAAATAATAATTAAAAAAAAATATATATATACTGTATATATATATATATATATATATATTAAAGCAAGTAAATAAATAAATGGGTCAATGACGTGATGCTTTTTTTTTTTTTTGTCCAAAGGCCTTAATAATAATAATAATAGTAATAGTAATAGTAATAATAATAATAATAATAATAATAAAAGATATGACATCCAAAGTATGTAAGGTAGTACAACTAGATCTCTTTTATTGAATCTAAAAGGTTTTTATTACATTTTGCTAAAGGTAATTTAAAGATTTTGAAGTGTCAAAAGCTCATTCGGTTTAACCGTCCAAAAGCTAATACAGCCACTTCATTTGTGAATAAAATATCTAAAAATGTAATAAATATATATATTTTTTTATTCTGGCATGATTTTATAACATCATATATCAACATAGTGCAAAATTGTATTAAAATTATGTGTAGAAATCATTGCTTTGTTATGAGAAAGAATGTCCAGAAAGATGAATTTCATTGATGTCATTTGGAGTAACCAATATAAAGGAACCATTTTGGATCAAGTCATGCGGTCAATATGGGACATCATTCAGACACCTGCAAAGGACCACATGGTTGTGAAGCAAAGTAACTAAGTCTCTCTTAACTATTTGAAAAATTCATGTTGTTTTCACTTGCTCATATGCATGTCCCGAAACATCAGGTCATTCGGTACAAACGCTATAAAACATGGAAAATGTTGCAATATTGTAAAAACTTGTTCTAAATATAAAATAATAAGCTAATTAGCTAGCTATCTAAATATAAACCTGTTAGTATTGTTTGAAAATATCATTATTTGGTATAACCAAAAGTGTCATTCAGTAAAACCGAAATATTGGTTAAACTGAATGACTTTTTTTTGTTACAAATTTTGTCCATCTTGTAAAAAAATGACAAAAGCAGTGTTAATTCATTATAAAACCCACATAATCTCATTGTTAACACTTAATAAAACTATATCTCCATTTTATATTTTTTTAAACTTCTAAAAACCTTATTCATCAATGACCCAAATATTGACAAAATTCTTAATCTATTGCTTATATCTTAAAGATCCAAAACACATTTGAAGGGTTTGGGGTAAAAAAGATTTTAGGAATTTAGATGTCTATGAAATGAAAATTAATTTAAATTTAGTATAAATTCGTATAGATTATATTTTAAATATTGATTAATATCAGGTTGTTGTTTTTTTGTCTGGATGAAAACTGTATGTTCTGTAACATATAATAACATGTTTTATGGGAATTTCATGCTGACAATGAGAAGCAGAATTTTAATCAGTTTGACATCCTGTTTGTTTCAAATTCAGTTCAAGTTCAGAAATTGAGTTTGAATTTGAAAAGGCATTCTTAAATAATTTCTGAATTAATTTCTGAAATCTACTGTAATTTTAAACATCAATTTAAGATGAATTCCTTTCATTTGAATGTTCATTATGTGTATTTTAAACCGTAAAATGTATGTGTTTTTAACAGTTGTTGTAAGCTCTGTGATCAGATTGCTGGCAATAGTCTTATATGGTGACATGCTGTTTGTATTGCAATTCCCCATTTTTTCTCTAAGGACAGATTTTATCTGTGAAATCCAGCAGAGCAAAGCGGCCTGTGGGTGCTTTTAATATTTTAAAGATGAGGTTTAATGACACCATAGGGCTGGGGAGGAGAAGACATGTTCAGTAAAGACCAGCGAGACTCTGCTTTGAGCCTGTTGTCATCTTCTTCTGGGGAAACTTCTGTTAATTTGTTTCTGCTCTATTTCTCACACAAATCAATTAAGTCCATATGCATTTCACGTCGAGCTAGTGCATATACATGCCCATAATATGAATCTAGATTATGTGCGCTACATGTGTGTAGGCAGTGCCATTAGGTATACTGTAGAACATGATTTCATGCTAAACCTCAAATATTATAGATTAAAGCAAAAGGGGCATTTACATTTTTAATAGATTTCATATATGAGCATTATCACACTCGTAGCCGTGTGATATGGCTGTATATCAGCATGGCTGTGATTCGGCCGTAGGTAATCAGCATGCTGATATACAGCCATACCGCACGGCTACAAATGTGATATTGCGTTTATACAACAGTTTGATGGCACGAGTGTGTAAATAAATAAGAAATAACAACAGAGTGTCTTTAAAACCCTATTTTGTGCAGCACTACTTCCTTCCACCAAGGATTTAAATCTCAAGTTGACAGTTTAACAGTTGAGCCAAAGCCTCCGTTACTAATTCTAAAACGTCACTTTAGAACTAGTAACGAAGGAATGTTGAGTCCCTCCATTGAAACTCATTGTATTTTGTACAGTACAATGCGTTCCAAATTATTATGCAAGTGACATATCAGTAAGATTTCAGTACAATAAACATTCAGATTTTAGTTTTTCTAAGAAAATGTTTGTTTGTTTATTTATCCATGTCTTTTTAGATAACTGGAATCAATCTCAGACAAAATAATTTGCCAGATCTATGAAAACCCTACTTAGAGGTTGTTCCACATTATTAAGCAAGTCACAGTTCTCATGCAATATGGGGAGGAAGAAAGATCTTTCTGAAGATGAAAAGCATGAAATAGTGCAATGTTGTGCAAAAGGCATGAAAACAACTAATATTGTGTGAAACTGAATGGAAATTATCAAATTATCATAAGATTTTAGAGCACCCAAAATGTATTATATCTCATGTTAAACCACTATAAGAGCCAGCGGCAAATCCACGAAGCACTGGCCGAGATGAAGCTGTTCTCGGCGGGTACATGAGCACTGAACGGCCGCTGACGGCCTGGAGCTTGCATCTCCGAAAACGTCTAAACAAATTGTAAAATAGGCACTATGATTAAATATGAGTCACATATTTCAGGTCTAAACAACTACATTCATGCCTAAAAAACTCTTAAATTACAGTTCGTGGTACAAGAAGTGTAGTATTTGTAAAAATACGGTGGATTTGCTCGGCCGGCCATGACAGTCGCTTCAAACGGAGTGATACAAACAGTGAAAATGTAGGAGTGCTGTTATCACTAGAATATTGCATGGCTCTCAGCCAATCAGATTCAAGAACCAGAAAGAACTGTTGAATAAATGTGTATATGTATGTGTGTACATGTGCGTACACACACACACACACTTTTGTTTTTATGAATTGTGGGGGCATTCCATGGGCGTAATGGTTTTTATACTGTACGAACCATATTTTCGAGACTGTCCAACAAAAAACGACCCTATAGGTCATTTTTCAAGCACCTTTTTACGACCTATATTTATTTTTTAAAGTCATACACCCTCTAGCTGGCGTAAAAATAATGACAGTGTCGTGTTACGTCTGTTGTCATTTAAATGCAGTGTGTGGAGTTTTTACACCATTTCTCCTATTTCCATTTAGGAAAACTAATTCTTTAATAACAACTACACCCACCCCATCCCTAAACCTACCCACAGTGATTTATAGTGCATATACACTTTATGAGCACATGCGTTCCCTGGAATCGAACCCACGATCGCATGATCACATGATTGCATATTGTTATTGCAATTCTCTGCCAACTGAGCTACGCGAAACCCGGAATATGACGCAGATAAAAGGGAACAATGCATTAAAACGAAAGTGTCCTGTTGTCGAGAGGGGCGCATCTTTAGCAAACGCTCCTATGGGTCATATTTCATGAATTAAAATGAAAGTGTCCTGTTGTCGGATAGGGGCGCCACTTTAGGAAACGCTCAAATGGGTCGTATTTCAGGGAAGTGACAAACGGCCTATATGGTCATATTGGTTGGAGAACATGTTGATATTTTCTATCACCCTACACCAACCCTACACCTAAACCTACCCATCACAGGAAAATGTGCACATTTTTACTTTCTCAAAAAATCTCATTCTGTATGATTTAAAAGCCTTTTGAAAAATGGGGACATGGGGTAATGTCCTAATAAGTCACCCCCTCCTTGTAATACCTATGTCATACTCATGTCATTATTCAAATTTGTGTCCTGATATGTCTCTCACACACACACACACACGTGTGTGTAAATTTATGCGTGTGTATGCATTTGTATGTGTAAATATATAAATAGAATAATACATTTAATCATTACTAAAGGTCCCCTTGCATGCTTCTTTTTTATTTATTAGTTTTTTTGGACATGTGTTCTTTTGCCCAGGGTTCCCCCACTGAAAACATAGGTGCTCGTTTTATTGTTGTTGATTTAGCGCTCTGTGAATGCCAGTGTCCCTTGACAAACATTACTGTCATGGCCAGTCTCACTCTATGTCAGCACGCGGGGGAAATAGCACAGTTAACTCCAAAAGATATGCCTTTCCCTGCTCCCCTCTCTCTCATAGCCATGTTTAATCTGCTAATGCAAATTGCTTCGGCTGCTGCAGGGCCTTGACTTAATCAGCTGTTGATATTTCTCTCTCACTCTCCACAAGCATCGGAGACAAACCAACCTGTCAGAAAAAGCGACACATAAACACACTGCCGCAGATGACATTAAAAATGAGTCCTGTGTCGTATTTGTCCCTGTTGTCTCGTCAGAAGCAGTGAGGTTGGAGCGTGTGTATCTTTAATTGGACATGTCTGCTTCAGATCTGCACTTTGAGCTCCGCCAGGCAGAGGGAGAGGTCGTGATGAGAGCTGGGAGAGAGCCTCAGATGCTGCTTCCTCGTAAGAGGACACAGTTTGCTGGAATAATAACACTCTCAAGATTACATTTGGATTGCCATTATTTCCCACTGGGCAGCATTCAGTCGGCCTTTACAGTGTGGCTTGTGTCTTCTTTCCCATCGACTGCCTGCTTATTTGTTTGGGGACTTTATCATCATTGTTTTCAATTGCTTCAATTTTTATGCTGTTCAACACCCTGTAGTAATTTGGAACAATCCACATGCAACAAAAATGACCACCTGTTATTTGGAAGTGTGTGGTTTATGTAGGAAAAAGGGTTTAAATTGTAACGTTTGATGGCAATTGTACCTTATGATTCAATATTAAAGGAGTCACAATTCAATTCCTGAAACAATCCTCGATACATTTTGATGTCGAATTTTTTTGAAATTATCAGATCTATAGACTTCATTGGTTGTTTTTCGGATGTAATAAAATTAAGTCGACTGTCTGAAATGATACTTTGAGTGAATTCAAAACATACAGTTTGAACGGTGTACTTTGATTTGTTTGTTTTATAGTGTGGCTTTTCTCTTTACTCCTGTGTTATTATGGTGTTTATCAGTATATGTAAAAAGTACAAAATAGATTTTAGTAGCAGCATGGCCTTGCTAATTCAGCAGAAAAGGGCATTTGAATTTGCAGGTTTAAAGTGTTAGTTCACTTCAGAATTAAAATTTCCTGGTAATTTACTCTACCCCATGTCATCCAAGATTTTTGGATGACATGGGGAGAAAATGAGATGGAGTTTTTCGCTTACCGCGGAACCTCCGCCTACATCATGTGACCTTTCCAACATGATTACGTAATGCATGGCACATCGCAGAGAGGAGGCACATTCCCGTTAACCCCGGGTGTTTTAATCAGTCTCTTTTGTCCACTTTCTGTCCTTCTGTCCTGATTTCTTTGAGGGGAGGGTCTATCGGTGGTTAAATGTATGGGTTTTTTCAGATCTTTCGATCTAAAAAACAAAATACGCTCGTGCAATTTACATATGACCGTGACCGGAGATGATGTAGAGCAGCAGCTTTTGTTTCTGCTCTGATTTCATCTCGGCTTTGAACGTTTTTCGTCTTCAAACCAAATTTGAAATCCCTTAAGCCCAGGATACACTGCACGATTTTAGCAATCCTATAAGATCATTGTAAAGCACACTGTGCGACATGGATCTATTAAACTTGGGTACAACATGCATGTAGACTGTACGATGATGACACCTACTGACTCGTAGGCTACGATGCAAGTTTCTATAGAAGAATAAAATGAATCAGCAAGCGCAAGAGGTAAACAAAAAGATCATGTTGTAGTTTTGTGTGCTGAAAAAAAAAGCAAGCTGCGAAAGAAGGTAAAAGAACTTGAGGTAAGCAGTTTTAAGTTTTAGCGCCATGTTGCGATGATTTCATGTCGCATTTTTATTGGCTGGTCATTAGACGTAGGTTGTAGCAGCAAACAGACTGTGCATTGATCATGCTGAATTTATGACACTGACAGAAAATTATCGTGGGCTATCTTTGGTTGCAAGACCGGGAAAACGGCCGTCTTTAAACCTCTCTCACTGTACGACATAGGACCAACGATTAAGAGCCACGATCACAGAAATCGCCACGATTGTTTCATAATAGGAATCTTTCATCTGGGACAGACAAAAATCGTGCAGTGTATCCCGGGCTTAAAGTTTAAATACCGTCTGGCTAGTGCGCTTCCCATAATGTTTACGCATAATGTAATCCATTAGGTTAGTAGGCAGAGAGTAGGCGGTCTTTTGTGGCTGTTTAAACACATTTGACCACATAAGCATCTACACTACGAAAGCTGGTTGAATGTGTTTTCGACTATCTCTGCAAGTGGTCGAAAGTGCGTAGACAAGCTCAAAATTTTTACATCTGTACACGTTTACATGCACACCAGTAAGCAGATAACTAACAAATACCAGCTAATTGAAATAACCAGTTTTCCCCATTTACATGCAAACCAGTAAACTGACAACGCAAGTAAACCGCGTTTACATGACTTTATTAATAAATCGGGTTATTTCCCTGTAGTTACGTCAAAACATAATTAATTGCGTATCTGAGTATTCCATATGTTATGTCAGTTGTGATGTTAAAGCTTGCAACATGTCAGCGAGAAACTTAAGACTAATTTATTATTCTCTCATGCAGTTACAGATGCAGCGTTTTGACTGAACCACTTCGACTTGTGCCGCACGAGAGATGAGAACATATTTTTTACAATTTTCCGGGTCTTGAAAGAGTCTGCATTTGTGATATATTTCCTTCTTCCTTTCCTGCAAAATGTGTGCTCTCTCTGGATGCGTTTAAATCTGTCACGTATCACACATGCGCACTTCAATAAGCAGACAAAAAGCAGGTTAAAGCGTTGACATGCCGCGTGAAATCGTGGTAAGAGCCAAAAAACTACCTGTTCCGATCGATTTATGCTTAAGCCATTTATGACCTTGCTCTGATAAAAGAAAATGGGTTACCGCGTTTACATGACCGCGTTCGTTGTCGGCTTGTTATGCATAATCGGCTTAAGAACGTGCATTTAAATGCACTTTACTTGTGATCCGATCAACCAAAATGCATCTTAATACCAGGTGTAAACGGCCATCATGTTTGTTGTATTTTATAAATATTGATCAAATATTTTACAGTTTTTAACTATATAGCCTTGTTTAGGCCAAGTTTTAGATTTATGCCATTTAAGACTGTGAAAAATCTGTGTATCATGTAAACACATTTTGTTTTAAATTCATTACTGAAATTCTCTTTTTTACTTTTTATATTTATTTATAAAATCTATACAAAAAAGTACTATAAATCATTATGCAATTGGAATTGGAATTGTTACATTATTCATGATTCCCATCCCTCATATTAACAGCAGCCAAAATGATTCCAGACGTGTTTTTGATTTTTTTCCATTCAGATGTAGCCCGAGTCCATCCCCAGTCAGTAAATGTCCTCAATGCCATTTTTGCATTTTTGCTTTGCACACTGAATGACACTCTGTATCTGTAATGTTTTGTCCTTCAGTTGCTTTTTCATTAAACAGAATTATTCATAATTCATTTATGATTCTGATTATGAAAATTTTGTAATCCAGAATTGTTGAAGAACTAATCTGTGAATGGCTTTTTTTCCCCTCCTCCCACCCCTAGTTTGATCATAAGTCCCCGCAATCCATGTCATGTCCTCCCTCCTTGTCTCTCTCTCCAGCTCATAACCTTGTTGCCTTTCTTTTTCTTCTCCCAGTCTGTCGCTGTTGATTTCACACCCCCTCTCATTTAGTGTTAGTGTTTTCATATCAGAGACATGGACATTAGTGCGTAATGACAGTAAGTCTTGACGCCTAAAGAACTGATTGCTCCAGTCCTGTCATATCAAAGACACAAAGGAGTCTTAAGTAAATAAATCAGGCTATTCTGCTCTTGCCTACACAGAGAGCATCCCGTCAGCGTGCTCTGAAGGTCTGGGGTAAACGCTGTTTATTTCTCTCATCTCTTTTGAAGTCAGAGATTGGAGGCTGGACATGATGATTTAGACATCTCATCAGCAACACCACATATCTGCACATAACTAAAGCTGGCTTTACAGGCTCTGTGTTAAGGGGTAACTCCAGTGCTTGTTGTTTTGGTTTGTTTTCCTCTGGCTTGGCCGAAAGGAGAGCATCATTAATGCCTAACATTGGAGTATGTTTGTTCGCCTTTTTAAGCTGGACTTTCTCCATTTACTAAAATTTAAACCATGGTGAATATGAATAGGTATTATTTAGCAGATAATACATATATATATATATTTATACACACACACACACAGTTTTGGCAGGGCAAAAAAAAGAAGAAAAAAAAGAAAAAAGATATATGGCCACCACCAGGTCAGTATAAAAATAAAAACCCTTATTGATAGACTGCTACAGTATTTATGTTCCAACACAATCTTAAAACTACTCCTTGGTCATTTGTCCTAAGCTTTAAAATCGCACACTAGGAACATTACACACCATCATGAGACACATGGTTCTCTCACCTCTCATATTTAATACTTAAAGACAACATGAAATCAAAACTTACCCTATTCACTTTCTTAATAAATGTCCCTAGTGTTGTGCTTGATCCATCATTGCATGTTATTTATTATATTTCATCCAAATGTAATAACATTCTCTGCTTCTGCAATGATTTTTGTTGTGATGTAGTTCATGTGTTCAAGGACTTATAATACTTACCAATAATATCATGTTCTGTCCTGCCAACCAAGTTCTTGATAAAATCAATTCACAACAAGTTGTTAGTTGACCATTCGCGAAGACCCACCCCCTTTAGTTACTGTTGCTATGTCCGACAAGCCACGTTGCTCTCACGCCACACATTATGTTCTCACGCAGTGAAAAATACATTGCGGAGCACAGAGGAATCTGACAACGCGTCAACAGACAAGACAGAGCAGGTTACTTTTGATATGATACAAAGTCACAAATTTAAAATTTTGTAATTTTTAAAGAAATGTAAACAATAAATACCATTTTGTGGCTCTTTAATGCGTCGTGACAGATCGCTGTAGCGCCTCAATTAAGGGGCTCGTGAACCGATCATCTCTTCCGACTAGTTAATTTATAGTATCAAATAAACATGAATGAACTTCTGAAGGAATGTTGTTTTAACCGCAGAAAGACATCAGTACGCACCATGTTTCAAGTTCAAGTCCATGACATTAATCTACTAACTCCCCTAACTGTTTTGTTGGACATAATGGCGGATTCGGCGTTATGATTGGTTAGATCTCATGTCAATCAAACTCCCGGCGAAGGGTCAATTGACCATGTACGAAGACCTGCCCCCTTAGTTACTGTTGCTATGTCTGACAAGCCATGCCGTTCTCATGCCACACATCATGTTCTCACTCAGTGAAAAATACAACGCGGAGCAAAGAGGAAGCTGACAACGTGTCGACAGACAAGGCAGAGCAGGTTACTTTTGATACGAAACAAAGTCTCAGTTTTTGAAGTATCAAAGACGTCAGTACACACCTTTATTCAAGTTCAAATCCACAACGTTAATCTACTAACTCCCCTGACTGCTTTGTCGGACATAATGGCGGATTCGGCATTATGATTGGTTAGATTGCCTGTCAATCAAACTCCTGGCAAAGGATCAATTACATCACTATGGATGTTCAGTGTGTGTTGTTGCAGTTCATGTTGTCTTTGAGATACCATATAAAAAATCTATTCTATTCTATTCCTACTTATCCCTACAATGATACATTTGTATATAGCATGTCAAAGTTGTCAAAAGAAGTGGGATCAAAATATAAATCTTGCATGTCAAACTAACAACTATCAGCTGCTTAAGCACCTGAATTTTGCATTTGAACTTGAATGATCCACTTCTGTCTCCGTTTTCTGCTGCCCATATACAGTATGGGCTTCCCTGTAAATGTGTGAAATGATTGACATGCAGAAAGCACCTCAAAGTCTTCTGTTTGGCTAAAGAACAAATCTGACTTTGGTATGGATTTTTTTATTTTCCATAAAAGAAATTGCTAACTGCACCTTTAATGCAAACAAAGCTTTCTGTTTGCGAATATATTTGAGTCACAATTCATTTGTCAGAAGTGTTGTAACTATCTGAGAACATTTGCTTCTGCAGCAGTAACATCTGAGGCACTTTCAGGCTGCACTTTTGAAAAGTTTAAAGCCTCTCTGATATTGTCGAGTCCCATCATGTCACGTCGGTTTATTGTTAGAAACATTACCTTATACTTAGTCATAGCCCTGTGTTTTGTGGGTCATATTCTCTTTGCGTCACTCTGTAGTCAGTAAGAAATTGAAGGAAAAAAAAACTCTTAAGCACACACTGCTCAGCGGGGGCTTCGTTTCTGTCAACTCTTTAAGAGTTCCTTGCTACGTGGTAGGTCTGCTTGTTGTGGAACACGCTCTGGCTGTTTATTCTCCACTGAACCAAGTGGCACTATGATAAGATTCTGTCGCTGTAATTTTGCAAGGTCACATTTCCATGGTGAAGATGTCTGGTTGGTTGATTCGTGCCCAATCGTTTCTTTCCTAACTGATGGTCTGATCCTTCTTGCTTGATGAAATATCACAAGTCTTCAAATTAATGTTATGCTCTGCTGGTTAAACCTGGAATGGAATATTTCATACTATTTTTAGCTGCTGCGCAGGTTATTTATGCATATCTGAAGGACGAATATTGCTATACCGGTGCTGTAAAACATGATTGTCTGAGGTGTGACGGTGGAAACTTGATAGATTTTGTAGACTTGTATCAATTACATGAAAAATGACTACATTCAATGTCATAAACAATTCACTTGTCCCATTGAATCGAGTCCACCTAGGACCCCATGGGGGTTGTGTTTTCAATGCCTGATCAAAAGCCATAAGAACTGATGTGGTTATGTGTTGCTAAGTTAGTGTGCTATGCCTTGCTAATTGTTGCACAGTTTGAAATGATTGTTGTTAAAAAGTTAGAATTGTGAAAATTGTCAAGTCTTATTCATTCATTTTAGTCAATTATACGATTTTAGTTTGACAAAAATAAAATGTTAGTGCAAATTGAAAACAAATATTCAAACATTTATGTATTAAGAGCCCATCCACATGGAGAAGCGTTTAGCTGTTTACGTAAACATTTTGCATCGTATTGGCGTTTCGTCCAGACGGATCAGTTCTGGGAGCCTAAAACCGGATCCCAGAGTGAATAAATCTGAAAACAACACCCTTGCGTTTTCATGTGCACAGCCAATCTGTATATTTTGTGAAACAATGATGGCATCACCCCACGTCTCGACCCCAGTCAGACACTGCTACGTCATGTAACAGCGACAACAACAAAAATAGCATACTACAAGCTTTACTAAAGTTTGTATACAGCGCGCAAGGTTTATGCGCATGCTCCAAGTCTTCTTATCCATTTTTAGTGCATCTCTGTGGCAAAATTACAGTGCCACATACTGGTCTGGAATGTATACTACATCGTTTTGAGTCGGTTTCAGTGGTTTAGTGTGTACGAATCAGTGTTTACCGGTTTTTTTTTTTTTAGAACAAGGAATCGATTAGGGAAAGCTTCGTGTGGATGTGGATAGGGGAAGGCTTTGTGTGGATGTGGTTATATTAAATATTCACAATGTGACTTACACATTCTCACTAGCATGTAAAGCTCATTTTGTTAAGTTAATATTATTATTCAGCAAGGATTCAATCAATTGACAAAAGTGACAGTACAAATTAATACCACCAGCACAGACCTCTTCCTTTCTTTATAACGCAAACAGTACAGCTGCTCTATCGAGATATTACTGTATATAGGAGAATTTAGGAGAATTTCTCATTTAAAACTGCCCATGCCTGAATTGTTTTTGATTTGGCTTATTCATTTTCACTGTTGTGCATTCTTCACATTTTAACTGCTGGAAACGTACAGTAGGTTAATGCCAAGTTTTTAAAATGTATCTTTTTTTGGTCCACAGTAAGAGCATGGAAAAACCTTATCCCAAAATTTACCAATGGGTTGACATTTGTAAAACATGTGGATATAGGTCCCCACAGTATTAGAATTACAGAGTGAACAAAAAGAGGTAGACAAATGCTTTATTTTGTGCAACACATATAGAGTAGCATAAGCCTTGTGGATAAGTTTGTAATGTATTAGTTGATGGGTAAGGTTTTTAGACATCGTAGGAGTACTTTCCCATATCCAGTCCCAAATTGGTTTGCAAAGGGCCAGTTACTTTTCCCATATAGTAGTGAGAGGGAGTGTGCCACAGCATTGCTTGAGTAGTCTGTTATAAATAAATGGCATTGCTCCTCGTGCCTGAGAGAAATTCACACAGTCCATCGGAGGATGGGAGTCCAGGTTAGACTTTGATCAGACCATGACTTAAAAACAAAGGGTTTGTTACCAGATTGTAAGTAATGATTATTCCAAATCAGGGATTCAGTTGGAAACTTAGGGTATGTTTACACGACAATGATATGGATAAGTTTTTCCTTCGAGTTTTCCGCATACAGACGACACCATTGTCAAAACCATCCCCATTCATACAAATGTGTGAAAATGACAAAAAACTATGTATTCTGCTGGCATGCCATTAGATGGTGATGTGCATGACGTTACACAGAGACCGTTTTCAAAAACTTGCACTTTGAAACAAGTTTTCAAAAGTTTGCATTTTCAGGCCACCAAAACGCTGTTGTCGTGTAAATGAACGAACAAACCGCATAAAAAGTTTTCGGTTTCAGTTTTTAGTTGAAAATGGTGTATTGTAAACGGGCCCTTAATAGAACTTCCCCAAAAAATGCAGACCTCATGCCAAATTTTAAGAGAATTACCCACATCAGAATGATTTCTAAAGGATTGTGACACTGAAGACTGGAGTAATGATACTCAAAATTCAGCTTTACCATCACAGGAATAAGTTACTTTTTAAAATATATTAAAACAGAAAACAGTTTTATTAAATTGCAATAATATGTCACAATATTACTCCTTTTACTGTGTTTTTGATTATATAAATGCAGCCTTGGTGAGCTTCTTTCAAAAACATCAAAAAAATCTTTTCAACAGAAACATTTGAAGGTAGTGTATGTTGCATATTTATCTAATCTTCATAATTATATAGTATATGACATGTTTGGGTGAGTAAATTAACCTGTAATTAAAGCTGATGTTCTTTCACTGTTTATGTTTAGCTCAAGCGGATCAGTCCCTGACTGTTTGTCATTTGGAATATTAAAAACAATCATATTGTTTCCTAAATTTATTTTTATTTTTATATATATATCTGTTAATATCTTGCTGTCTTTTATATTTTTGTCAACAATATGTTTTAACTTTTATTATTTAATTATCACCACGGTTCAACTGTGATTTCGTTGATAGTATTAACACTGCCAGAGATTTCTGCATTTTCCACTGCGCTCAGTCTTTGAACACGTCTTATGTAAACACTCTGCATTAAGAAACGTGTCCAATTGGGGTCAGGCAAACCCGAAAGAAACTAGGCTAATTATACAGGACTTCCCTTTACATTATGCAGGCAACCCACCAACTATTCGAGAAAATATGTATTATTGCACATCCCAGTAGATTAACAGGTGGTGTAGACTGCACATAAGGCCAGAAAAACAGAATAAAAGACAAACAGGCTGTGATAGTGCTGATTTTTAATGACCTAAAATAACGAAGATGAGATATTTTGACAAGCTTCCTCCTCAGTCGACTATTTTCTTAATGACTGTATTTTGAAACCCTCTACCTCGTTCATCAAAGCTTTCACATCTCACAGTGGCGTTCGCAAATCAAACCGTTATTTAAAAGTGCGGCTGTGTTTTATTTCAGATTATTCCTGACAGCCCGTTTTCAGCTCGTTTAATTGCGCACTCGCGGTTTAATTTCAGGACGGCAAGCTTTACATGCATAAATGACCTTCACGATTAGCTGATGCGAACGGCGCTTGGGGAGATTGCGCTCATTTACATGTGTGACATCACTCACCTCTGCAGTTCACATCTACGGGAAGCACCAATAAGGAAGCATGCGTGTTAATCCAGTGAGATTTTCTCATGTCACAGGCATGTACAATGATTCATGCTTGCAGCTGTCTTGTACTGTTAATTTCTTGTCCGTTTATGCTTCATTTGAGCCAGTGGCCTTAAACCTCTCATTAGCAAAAGTCACATCAAGGCTCAAGTCCTGCCTGAACCTTTTTGGGTTGTAAAACACGCCATGAGTGTTTTACATGCATTGGCATTTCATTAATTCTTTGTTTTCACTTGTTTATCCACAAATGTTTGGTTGGTTCTTTGAGAGTCTATAAAACACAGGGTATATTAAGAGGAGTCAGTTCTCATACCCTTGGTCCACATCCATCCAAGCTCTAATGACATTCCCTTGCCTTTTATATCTCCCTTCAACAAGGCCAAGTGGAGTCAGTGGCCACATTCAAGGGTAATGAGTTCTTCAGCTACGACCTGTCCCAAAAGCCCATCCAGAGCAGCACCGATGAAATCACCCTGTCCTTTCGAACACTGCAGCGGAACGGCCTCCTGCTTCACACTGGCAAGTCTGCCGACTATGTC
Organism: Anabarilius grahami; assembly: GCA_003731715.1. Lineage (NCBI taxonomy): Eukaryota > Metazoa > Chordata > Actinopteri > Cypriniformes > Xenocyprididae > Anabarilius > Anabarilius grahami. The sequence goes on from RJVU01033627.1 coordinate 2,122,656, forward strand.
AACCTGTCTCTGAAAAGTGGGGCCGTGTGCCTGGTCATCAACCTGGGCTCCGGCGCCTTCGAGGCTCTGGTGGAGCCGTCCGACGGCAAGTTCAACGACAATGCCTGGCATGCTGTCAGAGTGTCCCGCAACCTGCGTCAGGTAACGTTCACCTTTGCGCATCGTGGCTCCACCGGGTGCTTCATTTGATCTCTCCGATATTTTTGATGACTGTACATTAGTTAACTTGTGTTATTGTGTAGAGGAGATTTATTAAATGTGGTAATATGTCTTTAAAACTGTTTTTAGTGATTTCTGCTAGCTATAATAATAAAACTCCGCCAGTTTTCCAATTTGCTGTGTTCACTAAGACAAATGTCATTCTCAGGACAGCTATTTCAGTGATATCCATCAGATAATAGGGCATTTTTTTGTGGTAGTGTGAAAAATCTAAAATCAATCTAAACATTTCATTTAGCTATAAAATGTTTCTTCTGAAATAACTGTTGTTCCACAAATTATTTTAGCCTCAAATACTGTGGTACCAAGACCCAAGCGTATATTGTGTGTTATAAAATATGCATTTTTGCGCATTGTGGGAAGGTTACTTGTGGGTCATTTCAAACAAAAGTGAGCAACCAAATTCTCTATGAGGCCGTTAGAAAAGGGAACTTCATGGAAGTAATTTATTTTGAGTTTACTGCTTAAATGTGATATGTCCCTTATATATTTATATTTATAGAATTTGTATCTTTTGAAAAGTTTTATAATGTTTGTTTTTACCAAATACCAAAAGAAGAGAGGTAAAACTTTAGTATGTGGAACATATATTCACTATTAACTATTACTTTTCCCTCAATAAACTAATAATTGACTGCTTATTAATAGTTAGTAAGGTAGTTGTTGTGGTTAGGTTCAGGTATTGGGGATTAAGGGATGTGGAATATGGTCATGCAGAATAAGGCATTATTATGTGATTTATTAGCACTAATAAACAGCCAATATGTAGGCTAATAAGCAACTAGTTAACACTCTGGAGTTGGCGGTACCACCTCGTTTTTTTCTTACCAGTGTGAAAGAGACTAAAAATACTCTATTAATTTTGTACATATCAATGAGGAGTTATATACCATTCTAATCTGTGAAATGTTTTCTTTTATTTGTGTACACTCAGAGTAAAACAAAATGTACATGATGCGCGAGCCGCAGTCTCTCTCTGAATGAAGTCCAATCTGATACTCCCTCAGAAAATGAACTGTAATGCAGTGAATACTAATGACACAAAAATGAGACATATACCTAAAGAAACATTGAAATGTCAGGTTTTCAATCATTTAAGTAAAATCGAAAACAAATATTCTCTGTTTATGTAATCTGTATGAAAAGAGAGACATGTCAGATGTTGGCAGCTCAGCTCATTATCCATGTGATAATTGTTATAAATTGTTATAATTATCAAGTGATAATTGTTCCCCATACTGAAGTGTTACCTGAAGTGACAATAGAGTGCTGCACCAATCCTAAATCCAGAAAATTAGAGCATTTTTGCACTTCTGGTTCCATCTTCGCAAAGTCAGTGTTTTTATTTTAATTTTTATTTTGGTTAAATGCCTGAAATAAGGTTTTTAATTTTGTATTCTACTACATAAAATACATCAGTAATACCCCCAAGAGACTAACTAGGACTAGCTAGTAGTGTTGTCAAAAGGAGCAACTTCGGTACCAAGCCTGAAATTTTAAAAATGTGACGCTTTGAGTAAACACCTCTGATTGGCCATTGTGTTCACGCGCTCATCAGATATGTCTGTGATTGGCTACAATGATCAACACTTCAAAAACATGTTGTAAATAGACATCAACGATGCTCTTCACCAAGCGCTTACACAGATACACACTGGAGCGTTTGAAAGCAGGCGTCTATCAGTGGACTGGTCCGCTGACAGACGCTTGCTGATAGACGCTTGCTTTCAAACGCTCCCGCTTTCAAAACGCTTTCAAATTCAAACACTTTCATGTGCTTTCAAATGCTCCCATGCGTTGATCATTGTAGCCAATCACAGACATATATAATGAGTGCGACAACACAGTGGCCAATCAGAGGTGTTTTCGAATCTGCTCAACAGCTTGGTATCGAAGTCGGTACTTTTGACAACACTACTACCTAGGTTGTCAGGGACATAATACTTCATGTCGAACAGGAAAACTCATTTACTCACCGTTTTATACTGTAGCTTCATTGTGTCTGTGTCTTTTTTTATCTACCACAGTCTTAACAGCTTAAGTTTCTCAAGCAGATTTTTAACATTATCTAGATAACGTTCAGATTCAAAATGCCCTACACCCTTCAGATTACTCACTCCAAGTGCTCTGGAGTGAGAACGGCAAATTAATGCTCACTTTTGAATGGAATTTACCCCGAGACAAACTGCATAAAGAGCTATTTTATTTGGAATCAAATGGTCTCATGGGTGCTTCAGTGGACCGGGCAGTTGTTTTGGAGCTTGTCCACCTAACATTGCTAGCTGTCAGAGTTTTAAAGAATTAGTTTACTTCAGAATTAAAATTTCCTGATAATTTACTCACCCCCATGTCATCCAAGATGTTTATGTCTTTCTTTCTTCAGTCGAAAAGAAATTATGGTTTTTGAGGAAAACATTCCAGGATTTTTCTCCATATAGTGGACTTCACTGGGGTACAACGGGTTGAAGGTCCAAATTGTAGTTTCAATGCAGCTTCAAATGGTTTACACGATCCCAGCTGAGGAATAAGGGTCTTACTCAATCAGTAATTTTCAATACTCAATAAAAAATTATTGCACTAACTCTGCGATGCGCCACGCATGATGTAATCATGTTGGAAAGGTCACGCGTGACGTAGGCGGAGGTACCGCAGTAGGGTGAAAAACTCCATCTCATTTTCTCCTCCAACTTCAAAATCATCCAACATCGCTGTTTTACCCTTTTTTGTAAAGGCCATTTGACTTAGTCTTTGCACGTTCGCTTTATAAACACTTGCTCGGTACTTCCGCCTAGGTCACGCATGACCTTTCCAGCGTGATTACGTAATGCTGCATCGCAGAGCTAGTGCAAGATGAGCATTTGTGGTTTAAAAGTATATATATATATTTTTTTTTTTAGAAAATGACAGATTGTTTTGCTAGATAAGACCCTTATTCCTCATCTGGGATCGTGTAGAGCCCTTTGAAGCTGCACTGAAACTGCAGTTTGGACCTTTAACCCGTTAGTAGCCATTGAAGTCCACTATATGGAGAAAAATCCTGGAATGTTTTCCTCAAAAACCTTCATTTCTTTTCGACTGAAGAAAGAAAGACATGAACATCTTGGATGACATGGGGGTGAGTAAATTATCAGGAAAATTGAATTTTGAAGTGAACTAACACTTTAACTAAGGTAATATGTAACCCTGATTGTAAAATAGATTTATGTTTTACACTCAAAAGCAATGAGATGTGTTCATTTCAGTGATTTATTGAGTGCAAAATATTTCTGTTGTCGGACTCTTGGAGGGCTTTCAGGATCTTCTTCACTGCAGGATTGAAGTACCATTGAGCCACAGGCACTTCCAGACATAGACAGTGGTGATAATTACCTTCCAGTTGTTATTAACCAGTTCGGATGTGTGTATGTGCGAGTCCCTGTTGAAGAGGAATGTTTTGATTTAACTCCATTCAAGTCCTGACTGCACCGCTCTGTTTTGCCTGTGATTAAATCCATGATGGTGAATATGCTCCAATTACGCCAGCTAAAAAAATCTGTTCACATTCAGCAAGCTTTCCATCTTGTGGAGAAGTGGGAATGTTTACTATTTATCATTTAACCTAAGAGTAAAGGGGTCCCTCTACCACAGCCTTAAAGGCAGCATTCATTTATATTTGAGGCTGCTTTTTTCCCCAGTGCCATTATTCTGATTGTTTTAAATCCGTTTTTTGCTGAAATATGATTATATCATAGGGTGCATTGTATAGACTCACACTGTGCCTGCTCGCTTCTGCCACTGCCACTGATTATTTCTCCATTTGACTGCCGTAACCTTTAGTTCAAGTGTTGCTTACAGAGCCGAGGGCGCACCTTGCATCTGTTAATGAATGTGCTGTATTTTTGTTCTGCCACGCCAAATTATTGAAGCCCCAAAGTACCGAGCAGGAATAAACGAGCCCATAACGGGTGTTGACATTTTTGTTTTTGTCATTCATTTACCTTAAATAACGAGTGAGTCGCTACTGCTGCTGTCATTCTTTACTCTAACACTGCTGCCTCTGCAAGATCCCTCCTTCAAAACCCTCCCTGAACCATCTTGTTTGGCAGATTAGTTGATCTTTCTCTTTTTTACTAACACTGAAGCCTCTAAGTGGATTTGTCATTGTTTATCTTCTGCCTTTACCCCTTCAAATACTAACATGAAAACCTCAGTGGAATGTGAGCCATCTGTTTGCCGTTGACAGTGTCCAAAGAAATTGGGTATAAACTAACAGATTTTAACAGCATTTTTTTCTTTCATTCTTCCTGGGAAGATATATTCTAATGGAGGGCGGAGAAATTAGTATCATTTCGTGGTATGGTTAAATTTGCTTTAAAATTGCTAGTAAATCATTTTTCAATCGTTTTAAAGCTTCTGTGGAGTTTATGGTATGTAATTTTACTCTCCCTCCCTTGTTTTTTTCTTTTTTTGAAGCGCGCAGGGGTTGGACTCCCTACGGTAAACAAACTGCATTATATGGTAGATATCACATTCTAATTTGTCTAGTTTGGTTTGGCCCTTTCTTTTTATCTCTTTTTGCTTTTACTGTGCAGAACCGACTAAAGAAAAGTTTAAAAATGGCATCAATCCCCAGGTGCCATGCAAAAGTTCATTTTTTTGCCATTTGCAAGTTATGTACATTGTTTTTTTTATATACCACTCACAATCCTCCTTACCCACATCCTTATTAAAATGCTTTTTGTTGTATGAGTTCTACCATTAATAACGCATCCTATTTGTCTCAGAGTTTCTTCGGTGGGCATAAATGATGCTGTAAGCTGCTGTCAGCACAAGATTTCAGTCTGAGCCACACTGGGTTTGTTTTCTCAGACAGAATATTTACTGACAAAAACATATTTTTATGCTTAATGTAAATGCCAAAACAATATCCTTGGTATTACACTTGGCAGGTCAGGTATTTTAGCTAATGAACAGACAAACTTTGCAGTTACATAAAATTATGTCAATATAAAATATAAACTACCCAGTGTCAAAGTAAAAAGGCAGAGGGTACTCTTTCAAAGTATTTCGCAATTTCTCAGATAAAAGAAACAATCAAAAACAAACATTTGACTGCAGCTCTTGTGCAGCGTTTCTGTCCACCTGCTCCATTTCCCCTCATTTTCCCCCTTTGATGTTTGCTTTTATTAAATGTTGCAGCATTTCATACAGAGATTTTGGTGCACTGTATGATGTAGCATTTAATAATTCTGTTTTTTGCTTAGAAGCGTCTCTCAAACATGCTCTCAAACATTGTATTCATATCTGCCAAGTTAATCAAGAACAACAGGAGAGAAGGGTAATGAAGGCTTTTAGTTGTACTGTAGATGCAACTACAGTACATTTACTTACATATATTTTACATACCATTAAAATAGTAAAAATAATTAGTGTATTTGTGGTATGAAAAGTTTATAAATTCATTTATACAGTTAATAGCACAATACTGTATATCCCCTATGCATTTTAAAAAACAAGAAAACTATTCTCTACTCTTCAAACTTTGCTGCAGACAGATTCCAGTGTGAAGCTTTGTTGATTATAATGGGAGTGATTTAGTTTCGACACTTTGTGTAGATACGGTGTAACTGTGGGTTGCATATGGTTACTAAGCAACATCTTAACTCCAATTAATAGAATTCAACTGATTTAACCACATTTGTCCACTGTTTTCCAGTGCCTTTACACTTGACTAAAATGATCATATTTATAATGTATGATTCTTTTAAGTGTCTTTTAACTTTAAGTATTGCATAATGTTCAGTTATACTTTATAAATATGAATGATGATGTAAATGATCTTCCTTTTTGGTTTGCATCCATCTTGTAGCAGTACATAATTAAGTAAATATTCTATATATTATATTAGGGAAAAGTTCCTTTTATTTTAAGTATTCACTAAACTTAAAGCTGCTCTCCGTAACTTTTTTTGGTTAAAAATGATCCAAAATAAATTTTTGAGCAAGTACATAGCCAGCCAGTGTTCAAAACTATCTCCTTACCTTAGCTCGATTCACAACTGTAAGCTTGTAATAATGTTTTATAATAAAATCAGTACTGGTGGGTTTCCGCGGGAAATTCGAACATGCTGCTGTTCATCCTTGCGTCATTATGTCATGTGACGCAAACAGAAGTCACATGACATAATGACAGAAAGGAGTCGTCCCAGCTAGTAGGCTATATGTAATAATAATTACACATCATTTTGATGGCGGACTGTAATCCAGAAAGGTCCAAATGACAATCATCAGTGACAACTGGAGATTCGCCCATAGTCAAAAGCAAAAAAATATTCTCGTTGCTTTATAATATTAAGGTAGAACCACTGAACTCTCATGAACTGATTTAAATATGTTTTTAGTACCTTTATGGATCTTGAGAGAGGAAGTACCATTGCTGTCTATGCAGGACTCACTGAGCCATCGGATTTAATCAAAAATATCTTAATTTGTGTTCCGAAGATGAACGAAGGACATGAACGACATGAGGGTGAGTAATTAATGACATTATTTTCATTTTTGGGTGAACTAACCCTTTAACAATTTGAGAACAATGTATAACAAGAATAATAATTTGCACGGTTTGGCGTGATCCGAGCTAAGCGATCGTTAGATTTAATCACCATTGGTAGCACGATTTATTGTAATGCTTTTTTTTCTCAGTTGGTCAGAACAAAAGTGGCAGGCATGTTACTTACTTGTTCAGATGGCATTTTCCGGTGAAAATTCCTACTTTGGTCATACTTCCAAGACATAGAATCTGTGATTCTGAAGTACAGTATCCACACCGATGTGGTGACTGACAGCAAACATTAGATTTATCCACGCTGAGGAGCCGTGCCGATCCACAACCCACGTAAAAATTATAATTCCGCAAATAACTGCAATTGCAGGTTTCAAACAGAGATGGCGACAAAGAGGCAAAACTTACGGACTGCAGCTTTAATAAATATTAAATATTATGTGACTATTGAAAAACAGACATTACATAGATGTTGATTGATATCAAATTACCTTGCGAGATAATTATGTTTCAAAGTGTGTCAATGCTAAAGTGTAACATGCCATTGACAGTCCTTTCTTAATTTCTAGCTGCCTCACACTTTAATCTAAAAAGAATGACCTTGGGCAGACAAATGGAGGTGTTCTGCTTGAGCACAAACACTGTTTATATGAATTGAAAGTGAAAAATGAAAGAAGTGGATAAAAATGATTGCGGCTATCATACAGCTGTTATTAACCCTCTGTCTAGGGAACAGAGAAAAGACTGACCTCCCTTACCCTTCTCTTCCTGTGGCAAAAGAGTACATCTTGTTCTCCTCATGCACTTTGTTGTCGTGATTTTCGTCATTCATTTTGTTAAGTAGTCGATGACGTGGCACTTTTTATCCAGCTTGTGTGACATGTTTTGCATATCACTGGACTTGTGCTTCGGATAGTTTTTTATATAATATGCAGCTTATATGCCATTGTGCACCTGCATAATTTGCTTCCACTGCATGTGTGGGTAACTATTTGTTGTTGTTGTTGTTGTTGTGTGGTGCTGTACATTTATTTTATTTATTTATTTTCCCTCCATGTCTTGCTTTCTCTGCTCTTTTTCTCTTATAAAGGTTCAGACAAATACTGGGTTTCAATTTCAGGACAATGGAAACCATCTACAATTTCCCTCAAACAAGCTGCATTATTTCCAGCTTTGCCTACTTGTCCACAGCAATGATAATGTTCACAGAATATTTGACGATATTAGAGATGGAATCTGAATCCTCTCTGTCTGTCGGCATGGAAACGCCTCAACCCTGAGCATTTATTAAGATAGAAGAAAACCACCTGTTTTGGATGTCTGCCAGTGTTTCTACACTTCAGTATTAAAATTTACAAATGCTGTAAATATAATTCTGCTCTAGAGACATCATAAACGACTCTTGAGTCCTTAACCACATTAAGTCCTGAAATTGTAGCCTGAGACGTCTTAACCATCATGCACGGCTTGTGTATTAACAAACTTAAAGCTATCGCTACCCAAACGCCTCCAAAGTATTTCTTTTCAAGACATCTCTTACAAAATGTGTGCAGTTAATGCAGTAGTTGATCAGAACTGACCACCAACATAGATAAATGCAACCTCTGTTATACTAACAACCATTTTTGTGTCTGAATCCCCTCTTTTATACTAATCTTGCACAGTCACCCTTAACATCACTTGCTAACCCACTCAACATATAGTGATTCCTCTTAGTTCCTGGATCCATACACCTCCCCTTCCTGTCTCTCCTCTCCAACACTGACCAGTGCACAGTCTAGCACACATGACAGCATTCTCTCATTCAAAAAGCAGCAATAGCAGACATAAAAATGGGTTGCCCCCTTTGCAAACGTATGCATACAGAACCAGAGGAACCCCCACGTGAAACAGACTTGAGTTTTTTTAGTAGAGGAACTTGTTGAAGCCAACAAGGATTGCGGCTGTTGCTTAATCAAAAGATTTCCCACGTTCCCTCTCTCGTTTCTTTCCCCTCTCTCTGTCTCTTTTCTATCCTTCCGTGGCTTTTATGCAAATAGGTGACTATATCGGTGGATGGGCTTCTGACGACCACTGGCTACACCCAGGAGGACTACACCATGCTGGGTTCAGATGATTTCTTCTACGTGGGCGGCAGTCCAAACACAGCGGATCTTCCCGGCTCCCCCGTGAGCAACAACTTCATGGGCTGCCTTAAAGATGTAAGTGCGCTTCTGAAGCGTTTTGTTCTTTCCTTTGAATTTGGGCGAGATGGTTGAGACCTTCTCAAAGAGGACCTGGTTTCTCGAGACCCATTGATGTTCTTTTTGTTTGGCGGGCATTCTGTCCTCTTTTACCTCTACCTTATCTGTCCTTTACCTTTCTTCTTTTTCTTTCACGTCCATTCGCACCCTTCCGAGCATGTCCCATAATTTATGTCATGTCTATACCGTTGAAGTTCCAGCTTTACTATCCTGACAGCCAAATTAAAAATTGATTTCCTCTATGGATCCCCATTCGACTGTCCCAGACTCTCCATCTCTGTCTCGTTGACCCCGGACTCTATTAATCACTACTCTCTACCTGCTCAACCGTACAGTTAGTATCAGTGGCCCCCTTCAGCAGGAACTTGAGCACTCCCTTATCGTGCCTCTGATAGAGACACATACACATCTACAACGTTGTTACACTTTTGGGAGTCTGCGTTTTGTCTTTTGTCTCATCGCTCTTTCATTTTCATTTGCTCTTTTGTTGTGCTGGTACTTTGTGTCGTGATTGTTGTTGGATGTTCCATGTTTTCCCCCATGTTGACTGCGTCCACCAGTGTAGCATTTAATTAGGCTAGTTTGTCAGGGTATATATACCCTCTTGAGTCATTTGTCAGGTCCTTGTTAGGCTGTAATGTTTGGTGAGCCCTGTTTCCTTTGGTTCTTGTTTTGTTCTTGTATCTTGCCTTTGAAAATAAATATATATTTTGATCTTTCTTTGAGACCACTGGTGGCACTTTCCATAAATAAGGTACACTTTGGTATTCTGTGACTTTGTAATGGGGTACAAATCCTATGTTTTTTGTTGAGAACTATTTTTTGCTGAAATATTTACATAAAATCAACCTAGCATGAAAAGTAGCTCATTTTAAACAATTAAATCTCTTTGCAGTCCCACCTCAGAGGTCTTTACCTTCTCAAGTGTATCCAACAATTAAAACATACAACAGTGTCATCAATATGTCAATCTGTAACATACATTTTCAGTTCATTGTAGTAAAAACTGTTTTTATTGATTGAATTTTGCCGTCAGAATTATATTTTATTCCTACAGGCATTACATTTTTTTTGATAGTTTTGAAGAAAAATAATACTACCAGTTTATATTGAATATAGCCTTCATAATTGCACATCTCTCTGCGTCTGCTGTTCAGTGAGTGGCTGAGAGGAGCAGCGCATTCAGTTGAGGATGTGTGCTCTGCCAGAGAACGATTAAAATAGATACTATTGCTTCTAACCTGAGTGATCATTTTACGTGTACATATAACGTTATCCAAAATCACAGCAACTGTCTTTATCTTATGTGTATTGTGATTTTGTCAGACAACGTCAATACAAAAAAAAAAACGCGAATGATTTTATTACATTTAGTGTAAGTGGCAATCGACAGTGGATAATAATAGGCTGTATAATGTACTGACGATAACAATGTTGCGCTGTTGAGGCTCGCGCACCATCTCGAGGAGAAATGGAAACATGAGCGAAGCACGCACAAAAAGAATCTCAGTTAAACATACTGCTGTAAAAATTAAAAATGTTTTTATAACTTGATACAGTTAAGCAATATCACACGACCAAGAATGCTGTTTTCCTAAACAGGCTACCATCACGATTAAAAACGTGACACTGATTTCATACAACAGTTCGGTTAACAAATAGTTAATATTAGGTCACTTACATTTTAGCAGTGTTAATTTTGACAGCAAATTTTGATTTAGTTTTAGTCATAGTCTTTTGACTAAAATGCCATTTAGTTTTAATCATATTTTAGTCATCGGAAATTGTTTTAGTTTTAGTCTAGTTTTAGTCGACTAAACATCATAAGATTTTAGTCGACTAAATCTACAGTAGATTTAGTCGACTAAAATCTAATTTAGTTAAATTGTAATGCATTAAGCATTTCTCTAACAATACACAGATCCAATACACTGATATAGGAACATCTGATATTCCCCAAACTGTTTATGTTCACCCAACTGTATTTGACCGGACGGTTTTTGACTGTTCAAGTGCAAAAAGACACGAAAGAGCAAAATTCAGTACTTTTCAGGGATTGACACACTTATCGTTGAGGTACTATAGTTTTTGTTTAAAATTTTTATTAGATTTGATTTTTAGTTTTTCTGCTTTCGTTGTAATTTTAGTATAAAGTTTTAGTATTTTTTTGTGTGTTTATGTCTTTTAGTTTTTGCTTTTAAATGTCTATAAGTTTTTATTTCTGTTTGTTATTTTAATACCTCAGGTGAAGCTAAAGCTTAGAAACTAGATGAAATTAAGTTGACATTTTTTTATATATATATATTTTTTTATTTCAGTTAACGTTTATTTCAAGCAATGAAGATTTCTTTGGTTTTAGGTTTATTTAACTATAATAACCCTTACACTTGTAAAATATATTGAATAATGTGTCAAATAATGTTCTTAGTCTTTCCTTCCTGTGACAGAAGATACAGTAGTTTAATTAAATAGAAATTACATTTAATACAGTTTATTGTGTAAACAAAATAACAGTAATGACCAGGAAAAAAATAATAATTATAAACCATCCCGAAATACACCGTGACTCTTATTCTGAAATGTCTGCGGTCTGCACTGTAGCAGGCTGCTCATGAGGGTGATAAAATATGCATTCTTACAAATGTGCACGTCTTCCACACATTACAGCAGTCCTGACTGGATATCTTCCCGAATCGTCAATCTCTTTCATTTTCGTCTCGTTTTTATTCGTTGACGAAAATTAGAGTAGATTTTAGTCATAGTTTTAGTCATTCAGAACGCATTTTTATTTAGTCATCGTCTCGTTTTCGTCCGTGAAAAAATTTTGTTGACGAAAATTATGATGATAAATTATTTGTCAACGAAATTAACACTGCATTTTAGAAGGAACATTCACTGTTTTTGTTCTATTTTAGCAGCAAAAATAGTTTCAAACAAAGATCACAGCAGAACCATAGTGTAGCAACACTCACCCTGCATCCCAATGTGCATACTATCCACCCTATCCACCCTAATTAGTATTGAATATTTTAATGTTACATACTATTTAGGATGGATAGAATGTTCATTGAGATGCAGGCTCAGCCTTGTTTTCGTTACTGAATGATTCAGCAATTTGAAGCATTTTGAGTTTGAATGAATGACTCACTTATTAAGACGGTTACTTGGTTCAGTTTAATTATTAAATTAGTATAATTTCCCCCCAACATTTCTTACAATCCCATAACATTATTTAATAGCAGTTGTATTTTTTTTTTATTGTAAATTTGTAAATTATTTTATTTGATTGGTAACAGCCCTTAGTGTCTTATTCCAATTAAATTTATTGATTGAATTTAAGAATTTAAAATGAAAGATGAATTTTACATTTACATACATTTTACATGAATTGTATTTTTTTTTTTTCAGACAAGCAAATGTTCTACTCGTAAAGTGAATGACAAGGCTTAATGTCGAGCCCTGTATGCCACGTTTCAGTCACCATTTCATATAGTCTGACAACAAAAACAGAAAAATATATAGATTAAACAATTTTATTGGGAATTTGGCTGTATTAAAATATGTGAGCAAAAAGGGTAGCAGCAGAGAAGCAAACAAACTGCCGCATGACGTCATCTATCTACATTTAGCGACATATATATATGGCATTAAAAATAAAAAAAACTGGCATTAAAAAGCATTAAATTAGATTTGATGAAACCTGCAGAAACCCTGACTACAACAACAAAGCAGTAAATTAGGAGTTTATTTAGGCAAAAGTCATAGTTAATGGTGAATATGTGTTCCCAAAACTAAAGTGTGACTGAAGCAAATGCTTAAAGACCCGTATCTTAATCTGATAGTGAAGCAGGAAGATTAAGACGCTTAGGCTGTTCAGTCAGAGATGGTTTGAAACTGTCTCACTGATAGATCCCTCAGAATTTTTTTTTTTTTTTTTTTGTCCATGGTCTCTGCCAATAATTGCATTTTTCATGTTCCCTCATTCAGAGCTGGCACCTCTTGTTTTGCTCCTACCTCTCCTTTTATTTTTCTGTCATGGGGGCTGACGAGAAACATGGCCGTCTTGTGTTATTTTCAGAGACACTCAAGTTCACACCCAGCAACAAAGCGTCAGTCATCATCTTTGGACAGAAAGAGTGGCTGGTGTAAAAATGAAAAGCATGTTTGCTGTGCTGGGCTGATTCGCCCATCTGGCTGTAGAGGCAGCACATGTGACGGAGACAAAAAAAAATCAACCCCAGGGGACACATTCACATTGCATGTGTTTGTAAGAATGGTATTTTCAGAGCAGTTTTGCTTTGTGTTGTACCGTGGCACGTGTGGGCTAGACATATTTTCCTAGATCAAAATTTCTCAGTTGACGTCACTTAATGAATTCACTGTTTATGCGTGCGATTCAGAAAAGCACTTAGCTTTTGCATCGCAGAGCTAATGTTAGCGTAGGATGATTCATCGTATTAATGAAACAGAATATCGATTAGCTGAGGGTTACTGTAGCACTCTGGATGGGGTCGCTAGGTTTATGTGATCCACTCGTGCTTTGAGTATTTAAAAAGACTGCTGTGTTTACTGACTTGAAAACCGTGCCCCGAGGTACACGCATCAGCTGCAGTTTGTTTGTACCAGTGGGCAGCGCGATACTCCATTCCACCCAGTTAGCATTCATGTACTTTTTTTCCCCCTCTCTCTCTCCCCATCCCAGGTGGTCTACACCAATAATGAGTTCAGACTGGAGCTCTCCCGCCTGGCTGAATTGCGCGACCCCAAGGTCAACCTCCACGGCGACCTGACCTTCCGCTGCGAGGATGTCGCCGCATTAGACCCTGTCAGTTTCGACGTGCCGACTGCTTTTGTAACCCTTCCGCGCTGGAACACCAAGAAAACCGGCTCTGTGTCCTTTGACTTCCGAACCACCGAGCCCAATGGCCTCTTGCTGTTCAGCCACGGGCGGCCACAAGGTTCCAAAGACCGCCGGCCGAAGGTGGACTTCTTCGCTATGGAGCTGCTAGACGGATTCCTCTACCTGCTCATGGACATGGGCTCCGGGAGCATCAAGATGAAAGTCGGGAACAAAAAGGTCAATGACGGAGAATGGTGCCACGTGGATTTCCAGAGAGAGGGCAGGAAAGGTTGGGATACTGCAAGATCAGCACACACATTATTCGCCTGTTTAAATCTGTGTTGTTAACCTGCTTCCATTGACTAAAGCACTTCCTCATTCTGCCCGCTCAGGGTCCATCTGATATGCATACTTCACAAACTGCTAAATCACTGTACTCCATTTCTTCTACCTCTCATTAACTCTCATTACTGTAAAAGCTCAACTCAAATACACTCTTCACAGTTTTAAAGCAGCTGGCCCGGCATGAGATTTAGCAAATCCCTGGGGAAGAGGTTGAAGACCTTTCCTCTAGCTGAGCTCAGGGAAAAAAAGGAAGAACCATGGATTGTTAATGCTAAATTAATGAAACTTCACTTTTATTTTAAACTTGTGACCGCTATTGTAAAGCAGCTACACAGATTTCACGAGTTACTTAAATGATAGTCTTCAGGGATCACTAGTAGCGGCATTAATTAAATTAGTTTTAGTTAATTATTAGCTAGGGTTGTCAATTTAACATGTATGAACTGCTACTATGTACCCAACAGGAAATTAAATTGAAATGGCAGGAAGAGGAATTTAATGATTTATAATCCAGATCAAATGCCATCCATCCGTCAGTCCGTCCGTCCGTTATTCTCCCTGTTGTCTTATTTGAAATTCTTTTTATATTTCTGTCTCTCAATCTATCACTCTATCGTTCTTTTTGTTGTTCTATCTTTTTATTGTTCTGTTGTTCAATATACAATCTATCTATTGTTCTGTTTGACCTTCTGTTTTATGGAAACACACGTGTAGCAATATTCAATTTAAAATGCAATATGTAAAATGGCAATGCATTTCTGTATTTACATTTACATTTTCCATACTATATGTGCAGTGTTTGGAGCAAAATGATCATTCAAAATTCAATAACATAATTTACATTTGCTGTTTCCTACATTAGTTTTAACATATAATTTAAGCATATATTTTAACGCTTTATAAGTTGCAAAATGAAAATGAAAATATATTACAGAAATGATTATATATGTTTAAAATGTTCAAGCAAAAATTGTAGCAAAATGACCATTTAAATGTTATTTTTTTAAATTGCATTTGCACTCAGAGTTAAGACACTTGCGATTGCATTTTCATTAAATGTCCCGCAATAAATGTAGCAATATTCAAAGTGGATTTGAAAATGCATTCTGAGCCGATCACGTCCCGTCCCCACCCCGCCCTGTCAATCATTGTGTCAAGGCGGGGCCAGGTGTTGTAAACATGACGGCAGCAGAGCTAAGAAGAGCGAGGCATAAACTGATGAAGCTGAGCAAGAACAGAGAAATGTCAGTGTTCCTGAAGATTATGCGTGTCCGTCAGTCATAGAACCAGCACATTATTAGAAGCAGAGATATTTGTGAGGTGAGCGCGCTCGCGTGTCTGTAGAAGTGCTGAAACAGACGCGTCGAATGAGCGGTGCTTTACAACTTATAAAGCGTGTTTTGTTTAAATTATATGTTAAAACTAGTGTAGGAAACAGCAAATGTAAATAATGTTATTGAATTTGAATGATCATTTTGCTCCAAACACTGCACATATAGTATGGAAAATGTAAATTTAAATACAGAAATGCATTGCCATTTTGCATATTACATTTTAAATTGAATATTGCTACACATGTGCTTCCATACTGTTTGTCCTTCTCTGTCATCTCATTATCTGCCGTTCTATTGATCGGTCTACCTATCTATTGTTCTGTTTGTCGTTATACAATATATCTGTTGTCCTATTTACAGTATAGAGGGTATGCACTGACATCACTTTCTATGTATATATATATATATCGTCATATAGTCCAGCCCTAAAACTTGTATAGTTCTTGTCAGTGTTTATTTAAAAACACCCAATTAAGCAGAATATAAGATGGTAAATGTTTAATCAATTAGTTGTCAATACAATATATAACAATACAATCTATAGGGTATGATTTTTGCCCCAAAATCCAAAATTTTGAAACAAAATGATCCACATTTCTCTGCCTGGAGTCCAGTTGTTTCTGTGAATTGCACCGATCCATTTACTTCTTTTTTCTGTAGCTTTCGGCATTCTGTAAAAATATACCTCAGATTTCTTGTCTTTTCAGAATTTTTAAACAAGGTTTTATCAAGCCAACATTCTTGACAGTTTGCATTTCTAATTAAAATTAGTCTTTAAATTTCAGTTCATTTAAGGGTTAGTTCGCCCCAAAAAAGACATTTCTGTCATTAATTACTCACCTTCATGTCGTTCCACACCCGTAAGACCTTCGTTTATCTTCGGAACACAAATTAAGATATTTTTGATGAAATCCGAGAAGTATATGACTCGTCCGTAGACAGCAATATAATCACCACTTTCAAGGTCCAGAAATGTACTAAAGATCGTTAAAATAGTCGACCTGACTGCAGTGGTTCAACCTTAATGTTATGAAGTGACGAGAATACTTTTTGTGCGCAAAAACAAAGCAAAAATAATGACTTTATTCAACAGTATCTTCTCTTCTGTGTCATTCTCATATGTTGTTTATGTCCAGCGCTTCCAGGTTCTACATCTCATTATTGGCCGGCTCCTGCGTCAGCATCACACGCATGCGTCGTGCTTCTCACGTGTGCAGCGTCAGCCAATACTGAGCCGGCATTCGGACGTAAACATGGAAGCCTTCACTGTTGTTACTGCGGCAACTATTTAAGGATAATTAATGACAGGGAAGAGAAGAGATTGTTGAATAAAATTTTAATTTTTGTTTTGTTTTTGTGCACAAAAGTATTCTCGTCGCTTCATAAAATTAAGGTTGAAACACTGTAGTCATGTCGACTGTTTTAACAATGTGTTAATTATATAACAAAGTGTTGATTATATTGCTGTCTATGGACGAGTCATATACCTCTCGCATTTCATCAAAAATATCTTAATTTGTGTTAAAAGATGAACGAAAGTCTTATGGGTTTGGAACGACATGAGGGTGAGTAATTAATGACAGAAATTTCATTTTTGGGTGAGCTAACCCTTTAATTCCCCTTCCTTACATCCAAATTGAGGAATTGAATTGTGCATGAAAGGCACTGTAAATTCAATTCTAAATGATGCACAATCTTGCAACAGTTTAATCAACATATCATGTAACCAGTTTTTATTTTTAAATCAATTCGCCATTCTCGTATTAAAAATTGGACTGAAATGTCTCTAAACATTGATGTGTATAGATTCACAAGCATATGACCACTGATCTTTATTGAATCTTCATTTCCTGTCTCCTAGGCTCCATCTCCGTTAACGGCCGTAGCATCCCCTTCTCCACCAACGAGGGCAGTGAGATTCTCGATCTCGATGGTGAAATGTATCTGGGAGGTCTGCCGGAAGACAGCGGCGGTCTTCCTCTCCCGCCAGAGGTGTGGACCGCCCGCCTCAGGCTGGGCTTTGTGGGTTGCGTGCGGGACCTCTTTGTAGATGGGCGCAGCAAAGACCTGCGGCGTTTGGCGGAGCTTCAGAGCGCTCCGGGTGTCAGCAGCTTCTGTACAAGGGAGACACATCGGAGGTGCAGCTCCGAGCCCTGCGCCCACGGAGGCCGCTGCCGCGAGGGCTGGAATCGACATGTCTGCGACTGCACTGGAACTGGATATCTGGGCCCCAACTGTGAGATGGGTGAGGAAAGTAGGGCTTAAAGCAGTAGGGAGAGAGGATTAAACATTGGATTACTTCTCACCAATGAGAGCATTCTCATAAAGAAGTGCAAGGCTCCAGTGCTTTACTCATATCGCTTTATATTGAGATACAGCTGCACTTCAGCTCTATTCATCAAATCCCACCTGCCTAGGCCTTTGTTTGCTGTTGCGGTGTTGTTTCTAACTCTCTCCTGCCCTCTGCTGTCTGTCACTAAGTATAGCAATGTGACCACCCAATGTCCACTACAGATATGTTACTGGTGACTCAGCAAAGGGTACACATACACTTGAAGCAATACTTTAGTAGTTTTGAGTAGTAAGTAACATAATTGTTATACTAATATAAGGGAATTAGCATCATTGACAGACCAAGTGAATTAACAGAATGATATTATGTATTTATTTTATTACTTAAAACTTCAGTGTACTCCATGAAACACATGATAATAATGATACAAATAACTTCTACTACTACACTGTGAAAAAAAATTGTTGGATTAACTTAAAAAAAGTAAGTTACATGGTTGCCTTAAAATTTTGAGTTCATTGAAATAAAACATTTGAGTTAATACAATGAAAGCGATTGATTTAATCTACAGAAGTACAAAAAAATCTGAATCATTTAATCATTTAAGTTGATTTAACAAAAGAAAAAATATTGTGATAACAAATCATGAAAATAATTTTTTACAGTGTACTACTACTATTATTAATATTTGTTTACATTTGGTTTGTTTAATTGAAGTTTATTTTGATAAATTAAAATTATAATTTAACTACAATGACTTAATAGACAAATTAAAATGTAAAATTTTACTTTAATTAATTTAATACATTTTTGTTACATTTGTAGTTATAATAATAATATAATAATTATAAAATTGTAAGTTAAATATAAATTTATGTAAAAAAAAAAATTATTATTTAAAACTACATCATAACTCCATAAAATGCATATTAATAATATATGGGGATATATGTTACAAATATGAACTATAGGTCCAACTGGGTCAGCAGAAAGATCTTTATTTTTGAGAGCTTGTTTTCTGATTTACTCTTGTTTTTCCTGCTCTCTCAGAGTCCGCAGTACTGAGTTATGACGGCAGCATGTTTCTTAAGATCTTGATGCCTCACGCCGTTCACACTGAGGCTGAGGACGTGTCTCTGCGCTTCATGTCACAAAGGGCTTACGGTCTGCTCATGGCCACCACCTCCAAAGAGTCTGCCGACACCCTGCGCCTGGAGCTGGACGGAGGAAGGGTCAGACTCACCGTCAACCTAGGTAACCTTTCACCGCTGACCTCCGAATGTGAGACACTCACAGAACAAGTCTGGGGTCACTCCCAGAATGCATTTCACCCTCATTCCTCCATCTTTATCTCTTTCTTGACACTGTCTCTCTCTCTTTCTTCCTCT
Source organism: Anabarilius grahami (assembly GCA_003731715.1). Classification (NCBI taxonomy): domain Eukaryota; kingdom Metazoa; phylum Chordata; class Actinopteri; order Cypriniformes; family Xenocyprididae; genus Anabarilius; species Anabarilius grahami. Next base: position 2,141,858 of record RJVU01033627.1, read on the forward strand.
CTCACCTTTGCAGCCTTCAATGGCTAGCTTTTCTGCAGCTTTCAGAGCAGACAGCCAGAGAGACCAACCAATGTAGTTTTTTCTTTAGAAGACGTATTGAGTCATACTAGGGGAGACAGAGGGGAAATTATCATTTTCATCATTTTCGATTTTCCTACATTTTTGTAACTGCCATCTTTAGGTACAAGAAACAT
>RJVU01033627.1:2146414-2165773 GCA_003731715.1 Anabarilius grahami
TTGAAAGAAGTCTCTTATGCTCATCTAGGCTGAAAAAATTTAAGTGAACCGTTTTCTATTTTAATATATTTTAAAATGTAATTTATTCCTGTGATGGCAAAGCTGAATTTTCAGCATCATTACTCCAGTCTTCAGTGTCACATGATCCTTCAGAAATCATTCTAATATGCTGATTTGCTGCTCAAGAAATGTTTATTATTATTATCAATGTTGAAAACACTTGTGCTACTTAATTTTTTTATGGACACACCTTTCAATTTAATCTAAATTAAAATAATTTGTAACGTTATAAATATCCTTGAATGCATCCTCGCTGAATAAACATTATTTTATTTATTTTTTTATTACTGACCCCAAATTTTAAATTGTTGTGTAGGTAGCTAGGTAATAATGTAATAGTATAATGTCAGCTAATATTGGTGCATTTATTCTTTACTTGGCTTTATACAGTATAAGCATTTATATAACTGAGTAAAAATGTGTGTTATTGGATGTTTTGTTTCGGTTTCAAAAAAAATAAAAAATTACGAGGCAGTATGTGTCACATACAGTACAATACGTGACTTCATCCTCTTTTTCCTTTGTTTGAGGATTAAAGCTGTTTCCATTTGCTTAAGAAATTCTCTACTACTAAAATGTGTGCCATGTTACATGTAAATTAGGCCTGAGATTTGTCTCTCTAGTACTTCATTAGTCATGAGGTAGTAGGTGTTTGTGCTTCAGGACACGGTTCCCAAAAAGGCATAAAAACCTTTTGCGTTGTGAAAATTTTGACATGTTCACCATTAAAATGCGTCATCAAAGATTGCTCATTCATCTGTGATAATGACTCAACAAATTTGGATTTGTGGAATGTTTTTCATTATAAATGAAAAAGCATGATGCATCATGTGCTTATTTAAATAAACTGTAAATCCTTTACGCACAACATTTAAGCAGTAAGTAGGCCCACACAGACTATGCAACTGTTTATTTATAAAGATTCATATTCTGAGCTCCTTTTGTTTTTGTGTGTGAAATATTTGGCTATTTTTTAGCTATCAATTACACAATATTTAACATAATTTCACAGATTTCATTTTGACAGCACTTACTTGTGGCAAAATGTTGACTTCCTCAAAATATTTTCTGCTTGTCCCTCCTTTTCTTTAAAAAAAGCAAAAGTCTGGGTTACATTGCATGTTTTAACAAAAAAGCTGCATGTTTTTATAATATTATAAGCTTCATGTTTCTGCTTATAAATCCTGCCTCAAACAAACCTTATACTGAAAATATTATATATTTTAGCACTGCTGAAGTGCTGTTTTGACCATCAAGGACTGGAACTTTCCTTTTCTGATTAACATAATATCATGTTTTCATTCTCAGTTTCCACCACCAGGTGGCAACAAACACCATCTATTATAACATCAAGATTGTGTCTCAAGCAAGTCTCAGACTCTGCAAGTGCTTTTTAAAGGACTGAATCTACAAATCATCCCTTTTTAGGGAAACTAACATCCTTGTCATCAAATATGTTACAAACTAAGGATTTGATGACACATATTAAGTTTTATGGCATGCCCGCTATTTAGGACCCAAGAAGCGATTTATCGTGCAAAATGCTCACGGGATGATGAATCTCTGCTTGGTCATATGTGGATAAGTACATTCATAATCGGGCGAGCATGACCATTTGATATGTTAACCTGTGAAAGTGTTTCACAGTCCCCTCTACGCTCTCAATATTAACTCGATGGGTATGTCAAACATATTTAGACTGATGGAAATTTTAATGACAGTAAAATGTTAATTGACTTTTAAATAGACAGAAATGCTGGTAGTTAAAGTAAATTATACCCAATTAGGGCCCTCTGCCATCTGTTAGAAGTCTCTTTTTTTTCTCCTCACCATGATGTGCATTTTAAACAGTTTAGCAAGGAGTAGTCATGAATACGAAGCAGATTCAGATGACGTTACCATGCAAAAATCACACATTAATGTTAAATTAACATTAGGTTTTGGGGAATAATTAACATTTTCCAATGCCTAAAGCTATTCATCAAAGTTTGATATAAAGGTCTGCATTATATCTAACATCTAGCACTGTTATAACTTGTATTCGCTTACACGAACAAGTTGTATTTGTGCTCTAATCATTTATGCTGTCGCAGTTTCATCCGAAGAGCTGAGTAATACGAGGCCGAGCCGAATCGACACATGCGCTCTTAGATTTAAAAGCAGGGATGGGCAACGATTTAAATTTAATTAACAAGCTGCCAGAAGGTGTAGAAAGACAACTCCCCCTCGCTCTGCCTCCTGCTCGCTTATTCTGTGTTTTTTTTTTTTTTAGAGCTGGAAGAGCTAATTAGAGGGATGATATGACACCGACGCATTCCAATGCAAAGAATGTCACACATACCTGGTTGTTAAGAGTTTTACTTCCAGTTACTGTATCTACAGTATAGTGTGATTTTAAGCTGCAAACAGATTGCCTACCATATTATACGAAATCATCCATGAGACGTTTATCAGATTCCGAGTGCTACAACACCCCTACAAATAGGCTGATGTTGTTCCTCGGAGGGTCTGTTGACTCCTGCAGCGCCAATTAGAGTAGCCAGCAGTGCAGTCTGAGGGGCTTTGAACCGCCATGTCAGGCAGTAGCCGCTCCGCACGATGAAGGCTGAGGCAGCTGCATCGGACTGACCCATTTTTCCACGCACACCCCTGGCACCTCTGAACACACGCCAACCAGGGCCGCAGCGGCCTGGCAGCAAGCGCGTCTCAAAACCGTTACTTTAGCTTATTATCGGCGAGCGTTCACTGCTGCTGATTGGTTTCGTGTCGGCGGTTGGACTCTTGAGGTCTGTGAGGGATTTGGTGTGTGTGTGTACTGTCACTATAAACCTGTGTACCGAGGCACAGTGTGGTTTTGTTCTTCGGCCATAAAACTTCTGAGCCTATAAGATGATTATACACATACCCGGGGCCAATTCAATTTCCTTTCAATTCAGTTTAAGTATAATGCGTTTGTCTCATGTTACACACAAATGCTCAGGCATCACCAGTCATTCTCTGTTATAATGAGCAGAACTGTTTTTCCAAATAATTTTTTTTTTAAGCAGTATTTAAAGACACCGTGTCAATGTGGTTTGTATCTGTAAGTGACAAATGTAAAGGAGAAATAAAGAGCATATTTATACAGTAGTTTAGTGAATATCAGAGCTGAACTGGCAGCTGCAGATGAAAATTAGCTTTTAAAGGATTAGTCCACTTTTAAATAAAATTTTCCTGATAATTTACTCAACCTCATGTCATCCAAGATGTTCATGTCTTTCTTTCATCAGTCAAAAAGAAATTAAGGATTTGATGAAAACATTCCAGGATTATTCTCCTTATAGTGGACTTCAATGGCCTCCAGACGGTTGAAGGTCAAAATGACAGTTTCAGTGCAGCTTCAAAGGGCTTTAAACGATACCAGATGAGGAATAAGGGTCTTATCTAGCGAAACGATCGGTCATTTTCGAAAAAAATACACACATTATCGCCTTGCACGTGCTTCCGCTTTCCGCATTCTTCAAAAAGCTTACGCCGTATATGTCCTATGCCTTCCCTATTTTACTTACGGAAAAAAATGAAACTGCTGCCTCGTTCCTTCCGTAAGTAGAATAGTGAAGGCGTAGGACATACAGCGTAAGCTTTTTGAAGAATGCGGAAAGTGGAAGCACATGCAAGGCGATAATTTGTGTTTATAAAGCATATACAGTTGTATTTTTTTCGAAAATGACAGATCGTTTAGCTAGATAAGACCCTTATTCCTCGTCTGGTATCGTTTAAAGCCCTTTGAAGCTGCACTGAAACTGTCATTTTGACCTTTAACCATCTGGAGGCCATTGAAGTCCACTATAAGGAGAATAATCCTGGAATGTTTTCATCAAAAACCTTAATTTCTGTTCGACTGAAGAAAGAAAGACATGAACATCTTGGATGACATGGGGGTGAGTAAATTATCAGGAACATTTTATTTGAAAGTGGACTAATCGGCATACATGCCACGGATATTTCATCGATATGAACATTTTCGGCTCGCACTTGCACTTGCACTGCAGTTCATCTCAAATCTGGCTTCCCAATACGTTACAACAACGATGATCAAAAATTGTGGACAAAACAGTCACTCTTTGTAAACTTGGTTCACTGCTTGGGCCATATGCTCGAATATGAGCAGTCATTTACACCATCATCACCCGGCTGTTGATAGCGCGCTAGCATAGGTGAGACATGAACAGCACGTTGCTATCTGTGTTTAAACTAAACTCATTTAAGCCTTGCTAATTTAAACACTCATGAGCAAGACGCGAAAGAGAACTCGTGCACGCTCTGTGTGAAGATTTGTGTGTGAGCTCATCCTCATTATGTCAGACAGCGTGCAAATACTGAGTTCACTTTCAAGTCTTGCATGTGAACGGACAAATTCTCAAAATTATATCAACATGCCTGTCTTGGCGAGTATCCTAGCAAACATAGTCGGTTATGTCTTAAGTGAACGTATAACAGTCGAGAAATATGATGCGTGTGTAACAGTATATGTACTGGATCGTGCATAATGTCTTAAAGGGAAAGAAGCCTAATATTCCTGCTCTCTGTTTTTAATGCTCTCAGCTTTTAGCTTAAAAGCATGCACATTTGGATTCTCATATGTTTATGTCAATTTTCTATACAGAGGAGTAATATTTACTCAATATTTATTGTCATCACTATGAGCGCTGGATACTGTGTTTTCAGTTCATACTTGCAGCCGGAGGGCGCTCTGTGCACATTTAGTCCACAAATTAATCTAAAGAAGAATAGGTCATGTGACAATCCAGGAACTAACCGAACTAACAGAGGCTTCCAGAGATCGCTAACTATGGCTATGCAAAACACTTTTGAAGACAATAAATACATGATTGCGACGATGTATACATGTATTGACTCAGAATTTGCGTCTGAATAGCGCTGGCTCCGTGGGCGTGGCCGCATTAGCAGATAACGGACTTCTGACATGGCTCTTTTTTCATACAGATTACATAAACAGAGAATATTTGTTTTCGATTTGACTTATGCGATTTAAAACCTGACATTTCAACGTTTTTTTAGACATAAGTCTAATTTTTGCGTCATTAGTATTCACTAAGTTACAGTTCATTTTCTGAGAACTATCAGATTGGACTTCGTTCAGAGTGAGACGAGAGATCACACATCATGTTAGTTTTCTTTATTTTACAAAAAGCACAACAAAATAAAAGAAGATATTCCACAGATTAAAATGGTGTATAACTCTTAATTGTATGTGCAACATTGACAGTATTTTGAGTCTCTTTCACACTGGTAATAAAAAAACCGAGGTGGTATCACCCGCGATACCTCAGACTTCAGAGTGTTAATCAAACAACAAATGAAAAAGAAATCACTCACTGCTCTTGACTGAATAGCTTTTGTAACTTCAATAATGATTAATCTTTACTTAATTTATACAGTGAAGATAATATGCAGTTATTTTATATTTGATTATTTTACTCATTTTCTGTACCGGAAAACTACTGCTGTTGCTTGTAGTTTGACTATTTGCTCTTATTTTCTTTATTTTTATTTGACAATTGTTCTAATTTCCCTGAACAAAGCACATACCGAACCGTACCAAAACCGTGACCCTAAAACCGTGATAAAAATCGAACTGTTGCACCCCTATAATATACACATAAAGAATATCGGCCCATATATCGATAACAGACTTTTTTTTTTACTCCCTAATAGCGTTATCGGCCCCCCAAAACCAATATCAGTCGGGTTCTAGTTGTGATATAATAATGATTTAGATTTAGCTGTTGGGGGAATTCATAAGAAACAAGGAGGAAATGGAGCTACGTTAAGATGAAAGGAAATGAATGTGTATAAGAGCTATTTAGATTAAACCTTAGGTACATGAAGCAAACCAGGGCTGCCTGAGGGGGCACAAACCAGCTGGAGGGGGTGACAACGAGTGCCACAATGGACTATTTACAGTACATGTTAACATAATGACACTGCATTTTAGCAAAAATGCTAAGTACTCTACATTTAAAGGTACACTATGTAATTTTTGGCCCTCTAGTGGTTAAAAAACAAAACCATGCATTTTGCAGAATAACATTGTTTCGGTTGTGCTTCGGCTCTGCGTGACTGTGCGGATGAATATGGTTATCCTACTGCTCTACAACAACACATAATGAAATTACCCTTCACAAGACATATGCTTTACAAGGAACTCTTAGAGAGTTACATATGGCAGTTTATCTGTTCAACAAATACTTTATTCTCCGGTTGAGTAATAAAAATACCATCTCCGCACCACTTTTACAACATTACGAATCCTTCAGTACTTGCCATCTCTGAAAAGCCAAGCCAATGCTGATTCTTGTTTTATTATAATTTCTCACATTTTCTTTTTGCCGGCAGACCCTCCACTGTTCTGCGTTATTTTATTAGTGACTTCGCAGAGGTTCAAGATTTAGCGTGCTCCGTGTCATCCTTTCTTGCTTGTTGTGATAACTAACCTATGCAACTCCCACACTATACACGTGTCAAAGTAGCCGGAGCAATATTTCTCTATTTACGGATATGACGAGTATGGCACGAGCAAATGATGTATGTCCACTGTTTCGCGCAGAAACCATCCCGACTCGTCTAAAATATAAACACTTAATAAGCTTAGTATAGTGAATCAGGGTAGGACAAAAACACGTTTTGGAAGAATGATTGATGTATTGGCTCATTATTTAAATTTTGTTAATTTTGAACAAAAAAGTTTCGTAGTGTACCTTTAAATGTAGTTCCAAACATAGGTTCAGTCCTGTCAATCATCATTATGAGCGTATATAAGCAGCAGTCACTGCGTCATCCCAGCGACAATTCTTCCAGCATCCCTCCTCCTCTATTTCTCTTATTCTCCCACTGCGCAGTACTGGAGGTTTAGCTTGGAACTCGAGCCGAGCCTCGAGCTTAAGACTGAATGGGCAGGCAAACTCTTGAAACAGCATTAATTACCATCTCAGCTGTATTATATCCTGTGAATTAAACTTGGCTCTAAAATGTTTAAAACATACTTATAGAATGTAATTAAAGCCTTTGTTTTGTTCACAGAATTATAGGTCAATATTTACTAAGTTTATATTTGCATAATGAAAAGCAAGATTGTTTTCTCAAATGTACCGCCAGTTGGTTTCTATTCTCCGGCTCCCATGTCATTATATTTTAACATGGGAGCCAGAGAATACAAACCAACCGGCTGTACATTTGAGTGTATTATCTCAAAGATATTAAATCATTCATCATTTCCCTAGAATCACCACATCATAATTAATTATGTATAAAAGACAACATTTATTTCCAGTACAGATGCACATTTTTCCAAAAATAAATGAAACACAATAATTCTAAATTAGTCCAACTGACGCATGTATTAAACTCAGTGCAACAACAGTGTAATCTCGATGGAATTAAATCACAAATCTGTCTTCTCTTGTTTAAAATGTATTTCCCAGGGCACATTATACAACATACATTTAATCCATCACATTAATAATGCAAAGGAGAATAGTACTTCAATAATAATAATAATGTGTATAATGTGCCGTACAACATTAAGTACAACATTAACACACACATATTTATATATATACAGTATGTATGGCTTGTTCCACGACAGCATCAAACTTCTGTCATGGTCCTCAAAACTGAATCATGAACAGTTTTTAAAAGCCGTTTGACCAAAAAATGATAAATTTTCGAATCTGGCATTACTTAACATAACATGATTGCTATTTGAATGTTTGCAGTATAGCGACGCCCCTGAGCAGTTGCAGTCAATTCCAATGTACTTGGCAAATGTGTTGTTTTTATTTTATCCGTGCGGTGGCGCCAGATACTCTTTAATCGGTAATGACAAACGGAGACATAATTAATTTATAGCATTAACAATATGACCCATTGAATTCATTTTGGGAGTGATGACTGAATGTATTTTTAGTCCAGTGCCTGTATATAAGATTAGTTTAGACCAAGTTGAGAGGCTGTCATATATGTGGATCAACTTACTTTGTTGTGTATTTTCAACAGTTTCAATATGAAAAATTACTTTTATAATGATTTAATGGATGATCAAATCAAATGATCAAAGATGACTGTAAAAATAAATCTGCATTGTTTATCCTTTTGATCTTTAATTCATAAAATTAGCAAAAATCTAACCTTTCATTGAAGGAAAATAATTAAAAGTGGGGGGAAAATCGCATTATGAAATAAATGTTTTTCTCCAAAACATGTTGGCCAGAACTATTGGCACCTCTAGAATTTTTTATGAGTAAAATATCTCTGAAGAATATTCCCATTCATATTTAAAAAATTTTAGCACACTAGGGTGATCATGAACATGAAATTGTCCAGCCATGATTTCCTGTTCCACAGGAGTATAAACATGAGGAAAGACAAAGGCCAAATTCCCTTAATCAATTATCACAATGAGTAAAACCAAAGAATATAGTACTGATGTGCAGAAAAAGATTGTTGAGCTTCACAAAATAGAAAGTGGCTGTAAGAAAATAGCTAAATCATTGAAAATCCCCATTTCCACTATCAGGACAATTATTAAGATGTTACAATCAACTAAAGATGTTACAAATCTGCCTGGAAGAGGACGTGTGTCTAAATCGTCCTAATGTGCGGTGCGGATGAAAGTTTAAGTGGCCAAAGACTCTCCAAGGATCACAGCTGGAGAATTGCAGAAATTAGTTGGGTCTTGAGTCTAAAAAAAATAAATAAAAAAAATATCAAACAGCACCTACATCCCCACAAGTTGTTTGGGTAGGGTTTCAAGAAAAATATTCTGCTCTCATCCAGAAACAATCTCCAGCATATGCAGTTGTCAGACAAGACTGGAGCTTCAAATGGGATCGGCTTCTATGGCCAGATGAAACTAAAAAAAGATTTTTGGCAGCAAACCCACTAGATGGGTTTGGTGGACACATGGATAAAAAGTAACCCATGCCCACGGTTAAATATACTGCTGGATCTTTAATGTTGTGGGCCTATTTTTCTGCTGGAGGTCCTGGACATCTTGTTCAGATACATGGTATCATGGATTCTATCAAATACCAAAAGATAAAAAATCTAAATCTGACCGCTTCTGCTAGAAATCCAATGGATGGTTGGATCTTCCATCAGGACAATGATCCAAAACAAACATCAAAACCATCACAAATATATGTCACTGAGCACAAAATGAAGCTTCTGCCATGACCATCCCAGTCCCCTGACCAGAACCCTAAAGAAAATGAGTGGAGTGAACTGAAGAGAAGAAGCACCAACATGGAACTGGGAATCTGAAGGATCTGGAGAGATTCTGCATGAAGGAATGGTCTCTGATCTCTTGTCAGGTGTTCTCCAAACTCATCGGGCATTATAGGTGAAGACTCAGAGCTGTTATCTTGGCAAAAGGATGTTATCAAAAGGATAAACAATGCAGATTTATTTTTAGTCATCTTTGATCGTATTTACCAAGGGTTCCAATAATTCTGACCACAAGTGTGTGATATATATATATATTTTATAATATATGTTCCTGTGGACGACAGTAAGTTCTCCATTTTTCAACATACCTTCTGATGTTCATTCATGTTTATTTCATGCTGTAACTAGTAGTAAAGAGGAAGTGATGATCGGTTCACGTGCCGTTTGATCAGAGGTGGCTACAGCGATCAGTCACATTTAGGTTTGGACATCGTTTAAATTTTAACGTTTACAATTCTGATTCCTATACTGCTTATCGATTCTGATTCTTATTGATTCCTAATTTCGATTCCAATAAGGTGAAAAAAGACTTAAGTTGATGATATTGCTTGGGCACTTTCCCATTTAGAATGGGCAAAAAAATTTGCTCTAAAATATCCAGATAGAAATTTGCTCCCCATTCACAATGGGAAAGTGCCCAGGCAAAATTGCCCAGCAACATTGCTCAAAAAGTTGCCCTTTGAATATCATTCACATTTATTATAAAGACTTATTGTAAAACATTTAATTGTAGCTGAATACCATGAACAAAGGCTAAAGAACACTTACACAAGGAACTTTTGCCTTTGGTTAAAAAATACCTTAGCAAAAAACACTAGCCTATCTAATATAAATTTCAAGCATTATTTAAGACAAGTAAACCCTCAGCAATTAACCTTCTGATATTGTTAATTTGGTCATAAGTGACTGAACACTTGAAATGTAACTTCAATCAATGTAAAATATTTTTTTTGTTCAATAATATTTTTTTCTTTTTTGTCAACTGTCAATTTTCACACCGTGATATACTGTTATACTTCTGCAACTCTAATAGCTTATTGTTACTGACCAGAATTTAAATACTGGTACATGCCTCTTAAAGAATACATTATATATATACACATTATACAGGCTCGCAGAAAGTATTAGAAGAACAGCATATGTATGTGTCACGATTCTCCTTAAGGAATGTCTCGGTGTGCATGTTTTGTGTGGGCGCGTGGTTGTGTGAAATGTAAATGAGTTGTGTTTGCATGTGTAGGTATGCTCATGAGTGCCAGTATGCGTGTCTGCACTCTCTCTGGAGACGTTTGAGTTTGTAGATATGTCCTGTCAGTTCACTGTGAGTATGTGTCTGTATCTGTATGTGTGTGAGGGAGAGCACCAGGCCTGTGAGGTAGACTGTGCTGTATTGATAAGACAGGAAGCTTGCAGCGGAGTGTGACTTTAGCCCTCTCTCTCTACAGGTAAAGGACCGGAGACTCTGTTCGCAGGGCATAAGCTGAATGACAATGAGTGGCACTCTGTGAAGGTGGTGCGCCGTGGGAAGAGCCTGCAGCTTTCTGTTGACAACGTGACCGTGGAGGGTAAGCGGAAGACCTCACACACACTGTACATGTACTGTATATGGACACATGGACAATTATTACAGTTATAATTAAGTCATGATGCAGTCTTAATCTGTCTGTCCAAGTATACACTACGATTTAAAAGTTTGGGGTCTCTTTGAAGGAAATTAATACTTTTATTCATGCATTAAATTGATAAAAATTTGATTGACATTAGAGACAATTCCAATTAAAAAAAGTATTTATATTTAAAAAAATGCTGTTCTTGCGAACTTTTTATTTAAATAACCCAGAAAAAGTCAGTACGTACAAAACTTTTTTCATTAAGTATACTTTAAAAGTATCAGTACTTTCAAATGATTACAGAAAATTTCTATTTCAAATAAATGCTGTTCTTTTGAACTTTTTATTAATCAAAGAATCCTGATATAATCCTATCAAAGTTTCTACTAAGCAGCACAATAGTTTCAACATTGATAATAATGAATGTTTCTTGAACACTAAATCAGCATTTTAAAATGATTTCTGAAGGATCATTTGGTACTAAAGACGGCAGCAATGGCTGATGAAAATTAGCTTTGCCATCAGAGGAATAAATTACATTTAAAATATATTATAATAGATTTTTCTTTGTTATAATAATATTTCACACACACACACACACATATATATATTATATCCTTTTTCTCTTTTTTTTTTTTTCATTCTGTTTTTGATTAAATGCACCCCTTGTGATCATAAGAATATTATTTTATAAACATTAAAAAATCTCACCAGCCCCAAACGTTTGAACAGTGTATATATGATACAGAATGCACATTACATGCAATTTAAAAAAGAAAAAAAAAAAACTTCTTTAGTCTGAAAATAATCTTTTAAAGTGCACATAAACATTCTTATTATATCCTAAGCAGGTGTGTGATCCATTAAAGTAATTGGTTAAAAGCTATCTCAGACATTTTGACAATCGCTCTTTTTCTGCAGCGTAGCACTGGGATGGGTTAAGGTGTAAGGGATGGGTCAATAGTGTAATTATAAATGTAATTACGGAAATTAATTGCAGATTTAATTACATGCAGGTATTTTTAAAATATAAGTACAATGTAAAAACATGTATGTACACAATAAGCAATAAGTGCATTGTATCAAATGATTAATTTAAATGTAAATGCATAGTAGTTAAGGCTACCTTATATAAAGTAGGACCTTGAATTCTAATGTTTCTAATTTGTGTATGAATCATTCAGACTGCTTTTGTGAACCAAATCATGAGAAAGTGTGACTCAAAAGAATAGTTTGTTCACAACTTGCTACTCATTTCATGAACGATTCAATATTTTCAGTGAATAATGACTTAAATTTCAGTTCGTTCCTTATAGAAAGTTATCTTTGAATTTTCACATTCAGTTTACATAGACTTGCTTGACACTTAAAATATTGTACCTAGTTAGGGCAGCATGTTTTATTTATTTATTTGTCATTGTGGTGACAACTGAAAGATTATATATAGAATAGTTTTTCAGGTTAAGATTCATCTTGCACATTGCAAGTTCAGCGTTACAGCACATCCAACTCTGAATTGAACATCAAAAGCTGTACTTGCCTTGGGATGGGCTCAGGCAGCACGCCATTCCCTCATATCATCAGTTCCCAGACCTGACTAATCGAGCGTGTTTGGTTCCGCCACAGGCCAGATGAGCGGAGCACACACGCAGCTGGAGTTCCACCACATAGAGACGGGCATCATGACTGAGCGGCGCTTTATCTCAGTCATGCCTTCCAACTTCATCGGCCACCTGCAGGGCCTCTCTTTCAATGGCATGCCGTACCTAGACCAGTGCAAGAATGGTGACATCTCCTACTGCGAGCTCAATGCCCGCTTCGGCATGCGCCGCATCGTGGCCGATCCGGTCAGCTTCCGGAATCGAGCCAGTTATGTGGCGCTGTCCACCCTGCAAGCTTACGCCTCCATGCACCTCTTCTTCCAGTTCAAGACCACCAGCCCCGATGGTCTGATGCTGTTTAACTCTGGAGACGGCAGTGACTTTATCGTGATTGAGCTTGTGAAGGGGTGAGTTGGTGAAAAAAAAATGTTGTGACTATAATTCTGCACCAAAGTTTGAATGACTTACCCTGTTTTTAAGACCCTATTAAAATAAAATTACAATTTTGTGGCATTATTTAATTGTCAAAACTCCCTTTTAGTAGATATAGACATTTAGAATTCAGTTTGTAGTAATTATATAATATTATAATATGTATTTATATTTTGTAATAGCTTTTGTTTTTAATATTTTAAGATTTCATTTTAATTTTAGTTTGTTTTATTCTTTTTGTTAGCTTTATTTATATCAGTTTTCGCTTTGTTAGTTGCCAAGGAAACAAGTTTTGTTTAATTTTATTTAATTTTTTATTTTTATTTTATTTTATTTCAGCTTCATTTCATTTAATGAAAATAGTTTTTAATAGTTTTAATTTTAGTTAACAACAACACTGATGTACAGTCTTTTTGGTACTGTGAAAATGTATCAAAATATTGATGACACATCTTGCACTACACATATTTTTGTCCAATCAAATGTGCTTTTGAGTGAAAAAGCCCCTCCTCCTGCATTAAAAAAAGAAAATATTGTCCCCAACCTTTCTGTTTCAATAATAATTGTGCTTAGAAAATAAAATTATGAATATCAATTGATTTCATGGGGACATTTTAAATAGCAAAACTGTAGGACACAGCATTTGACTCCACCCTCTGCTGCTTTAAACCAATCTGAGTAAAAGATCATTGAATAAAATCTGTTCATTATTAAAGGACTTTATGGCTTAGTCAGAGGAGTGCATCATTATTGGCCATGCTCGTATAGCTAGGAAAAACAGCATTAAGCATTAAAATCATATTAATAAAAGCCATTTAATTAAACTATGAAGTTAAGATGGGAACTATAAAGAAGAGATGAGAACAGAAGATTTCTTTACATTACTGCACAAATAAGGAACTAGAAATTTCAGAAATAGGCAGGGTATTATGAAATGATAATAATGCTGAGAACTACCTGATGGAGAATAGAGAGAGAGATGAAATTAGAGTGCAATATAAAGTTAAGCCTTAGAAGAGCTATATGTGATGAAAAGCCTGAGGCCTGAGAGACGGCGAGAAAGAGACCTTAGCTGAAAGCAGAGTTTCCTGAACTATTCTACAGCACTACAGTAAAGGAAATTATATTATTCTCTGAGTTGTGAGCTTGCAGTCTCATTTGAATGTAATGAAAAAAGACTGTGTATTGGAAGACAACACTTCTTCATATTGTGTGATCTTTGTTGGCTGTGCTCAAGAACATACAGCATGACTAGTCTAGTCTGAATCAGGAACAGATGACTCTTAGAAGTTGGCTTGTTTAATGACCCCCTATGTATTTTTATGTTTATTAGTGTGCACTGTTAGTCAAACTCTGTTGAAAATGAGTTGAGTTTCCAGTGCGGAGTGTTTCAGTGAGCATGCTGCCTTAGAAGGCAAAAGTCTATGTAGGCAATATGCAGCAAGATGGTTCAATAGATTTTGGAACAGAGCTTGAATCTGTCTGATGAATCCTTCACTGAATCTGACTCACTTACTGAACCACTGCACTCAAAATTTCTTGAACTTATATAGTACTGAAATATGTTGTTCATATGACAATGTGCAGTTATAGATATTTACATACACTATATTGCCAAAAGTTTTGGGACGCCTGCCTTTACGTGCACATGAACTTTAATGACATCTCATTCTTAATCCGTAGGGTTTAACATGGAGTTGGCCCACCCTTTGCAGCTATAACAGCCTCAACTCTTTTGGGAAGGCTTTCCACAAGGTTTAGAAATGTGTTTATGGGAATTTTTGACCATTCTTCTAGAAGTGCATTTGTGAGGTCAGACAGTGATGTTGGACGAGAAGGCCCGGCTCACAGTCTCCGCTCTAATTCATCCCAAAGGTGTTCTATCGGGTAGAGGTCAGGACTCTGTGCAGGCCAGTCTGTGCATTGCACTTGGTTATGTAAGGCTTGGATGCAGCTGCTCTTCCATGGAAACCCATTCCATGAAGCTCTCTACACACTGTTCTTGAGCTAATCTGAAGGCCACACGAAGTTTGGAGGTCTGTAGCTATTGACTCTGCAGAAAGTTGGCGACTTTTGCGCACTGTGCGCCTCAGCATGCACTGACCCCGCTCTGTGATTTTACGTGGCCTACCTCTTTGTGGCTGAGTTGCTGTTGTTCCCAATTGCTTCCACTTTGTTATGATACCACTAACAGTTGACCATGGAATATTTAATAGTGAGGAAGTTTCACGAATGGACTTATTGCACAGGTGGCAACCTATCACGGTACCACACTTGAATTCATTGAGCTCCTGAGAGTCACCCATTCTTTCACAAATGTTTGTAGAAGCAGTCTGCATGCCTAGGTGCTTGATTTTATACACCTGTGGCCATGGAAGTGATTGGAACACCTGAATTAAATTTTTTGGAGGGGTGTCCCTATACTTTTGACAATATAGTGTATATACACAGTTATAGACAATAAGTTTTTTGTAATAAATATTTGGTAATACTTTAGTTTAGAATACAATTCTCATTATTAACTAGCTGTGTATTAGCATGCATATTACTATGATATTGGCTGTTTATTGGTACTTATAAATCATACATTAATAGCTTATACCCGATACCTAAATGTAACACTACCTTACCAACTATTAATAAACAGTAATTAGGAGTTTGAGGCAAAAGTTGTAGTTAATAGTTGGTTAATAGTGAGAATTGGACCCTAATATAAAGTGACCACATTTTTTCATAATATTTACAATAATAAAAAAGTCAACGTGTTAGTTCAGTCTTTAAACCATTGCAGTTCTGTATGTTACCAAATTAGCTTTGTAATTTTTAGTTCAATTATGGGTTTAAACCCTTTGGAGGGTGAGTGTGATTCTATAGGAACCACTAAGAGGAAGAAAAAGCCCTTGAGATGGTAAATGAGTCTTTTCTTATACTTTACCACCCATATGATATTATAAATATGAATGCTGAGACATTCCCACTGACAGCTTAAAGTTCATCTACAGTACATTACACAGATTGTTTGCGATACCATCCTTCAGCATACAAACATCAGTCCCGAGAGAGTTGAAGCTCAAAGGCCTATTCCTAAAGAACTAACACACAGTTGTTTTTGTAGAAGAGTAAGATGCAGATGATATTGCAGAAACTCCCAGAAGACAGCAGATATTCGAGGGATCACATGTAAGCAGCTATTTCAACACATTAGAATATGAGAGACATCCAGATGAAGTTAAACCACCATGCTAAACAGCGCGTTTAAGTTTGCGATTAGTTAAGAGACATTACTTGGATGTGAATCATAGCCGTGGGAGGGTGAGTCAAGTCGCATTATAAGATTCGCACATTTGTCTGCTTGGCATTTAGTTAAAGGTACAAGGAGGAGGAGAATCACTTGATGAATCACCACAGGATAGGGGCCATATTTAAATTTAAACAAATTCTGCACAAGTTGCCTTTGGTTATGCGTAAATGCTGATCAGTATCTGCTAGGAATCTGCTCACCTTGAGTTATTCTTTGATGTTTAAGCGTATGACTCTGAGACAACTGTGTCTGCTTGTCAACCAAGAGCGATTTCAGGGAATGATTGCGTGGATTGCTATTCTTAGCCTTGGATACTGTAATCAGCTCACGAGAAAAGTGGAAATCCATTTCAAAAAGGTAAAGCAAGCACTGTTGATCTTGATGAAAAAAGAGCAACTTTTAATCATATGTAATGTAAGTGTTATTTGATTAACGGTATTCTATTTATTGGCAGCTCACTCTGTTCTCAGCCCACATACCAAAGCCGCAACGTGGGAGATCCGCAGTCTCGGATCAGATATTTTTCCCACCAGCCTAGTAAAAGATTTCTTAGTTCAATCATACTGCTAATGTTAAACATAGCAGGTACAACAACCTGATTTGCTCTATACATTTTATTACATTGGGCAAAAATGAATAGCGAAAGAGGGAGAAGGTGCCTCAGATGTTTAACTTCCTTAGCCGCAGTGGTCCAGAAAGCCAGTCATTCAGTAAGCAATTAGACAGCAGGTGGCCTTGCCTCTCACCAGAGTCTGCACAAGCATGTGAAATGAGAGAGCGCTAATGAGTGTGCTCTCTCTCCAGTATTTTGATGCATGAACTGAGAGCAACTAGTAGCGTTTGCAAAATCTAATGTTTATAGTTTGAATAAATATTAGAAATGCACTGTATATCTCCATGAACTTGTCAGTATCGACCACGACCGCAAAAGTGCCTTAGTTCTGTAAGTATTTTTCACATTTAGACATTTCAGACAATTCAGTTCTAAGCCACTTAAAACAATTCATAGATGAATCACAGTATTATATCTTTCAACTGGAAGCAAAAACGTATTTGAAAAGTGGGAAAAAAGGTAAGAGACAGTGTTTTATGAGGGATTGAACTACTGCTGCAGTCACTTTTGAGCTCTGTTGCTTAAAGTCCCAATTCTATGATAAAATATGATTTAATCATAAGGAATATTTCACTGCTCAACAAACCAAAGCTTATGGTAGGTCTTTCTTGAAAGATTTGTAGATTATCCATCCTAGGTTCACTGATAAAACATTTATGGAAAATGATATTGCGTAGTTTCGTTTTTTTTTTGCACATTTTGCAACACTTTTATATTCAACAGATAATTGTTAATCTGGCAAAGTTTTATTAAATTGGTGTTTGTACAAATTGTGGCAGTTTGGAAATTAAATGTCTGTTAGTGGCACTAAGGAAGGTAATGCTCTATTGCCTTTGAAAATAACATAAACCTAACTGATAGTAGGGGTGGAATAGTTCAGATTTCTCACGGTTCGGTTAGTATCACGGTTTTAGGGTCACGGTTTCGGTAAAGTTCGGTATGTGCTATGTTCAGTAAAAAAATAGAACAATTGTCAAATAAAGATAAAGAAAATAAAAACGAATAATCTAACTACAAGAAACAGCACAAATAAATACATGAGAGTTAAGATACAAATAAAATAAACAATTCTTTACAGGTTTTTCAGGTATCTAACATCTTTCAATTACAAAAATTGAATAAAGTAATCAAATATAAAATAACACTTCATATAAACTGAATAATTAAATAAAGTTGAAACATTATTGAAGTTACAAAAGCTATTCAGTCAAGAGTGATTTCCTCCTCCTTTGTCGTCTGATTAACATTAAAACACATAGAGCAGGAGTATTAAACTGTTGACCTTTTAAGACATAATTCAAAGATCCAGTACACATACTGATACACATGCGTTGTCTGTCTTGTTTTTCTCTTAAGACTTAACCTACTATTTTTGTTAGGATACTCGCTAAGATGGGCATGTTGAAATCATTTTTGTGTTAATTTGTCCATTTAGGTGCAAGACTTGAAAGAGAATTTGCACAAGAGTATTTGCTCGAGATCTCTTTCACGTCTTATGGATGAATGTTTAAATTGGCAAGGTTTAAATGAGTTTAGTTTAAACACAGATAGCAACGTGAGATTTTCAGGTCTCACCTATGCTTGTGCGCTATCAACACCTGGGTGATGATGGCGTGAATGACTGGTCATAAAGCTTTCGGCACGTCATTGAACATTTGTTTACAACGAATGACTGTTTTGTCCATGTTCTTTTGGTCATCGCTTTTGTAATGTATTGGGAAACCAGAATGCGTATCCATCGACTGAAACATACAACAAACCATATTATAGATGCGTCATCGGATTTGGGATGAACCGCAGTGCAAGTGCGTGCCGAACCCCGGGTGGAGAACCGAACAGTTCGATTTTTACAGCAAACCGTTCCACCCTTAACCGATAGTATTAAAAAAAAGCAAATGTGAGATGAGATAACCAATTGCTGAAGCAAATATACCATTGTACCTTGCTTCTACAAGTATTTGAGCTCTCTTATTGTGACTCTGTCACATTTTGCAAGATGTAGTGTAGGTAAGACACAGATGAAGCCGATGGAGAACAGATGGGACTGAGTGACACTGATGGTTAGCCGCAGCGACGAGCGTCCGAGGTGGAGCCAGAGTTCCAGAGGACTGAGGCAGAGCCAGAGGGAAGGCGAAGCCTGCTGGAGCCGAAGGGGTGGAGGGACGAAGTGCAGGCAGAGTAATGTGTGACCCAGGCGTAGCCGGAGCGACGAGGGAGGCCAGTGGAGTCGTTAGGATGATGGCCTCTTGTGGAACCAAGAGAGAGAGGAGCCAACAGGTCGACAGGCTGAGGTGGAGTGATGGGCAAAGATGCTAGAGGCGGTGCCATGGGATCCACTTGACTGGGCGAAGCTGGAGACCGGAAGACCTGAGGCTTATCCACAGCATTGTGTTAGAGGAAAAGACGAGGGGCTGAAGGGAACTAGTGGAGGCGGGGCTGAGAGACTGGCTGAAT
>RJVU01033627.1:2165787-2190937 GCA_003731715.1 Anabarilius grahami
GGGGGGGGGACAGTGAAAAAGACACAAACTTGACACAAGGCAATGAAACAGGCTTGACATGGACCAGCGGCAAAGAAGGCACAGAATATTCAGAGCTGGGCAGGAACAGCGGTGACGAACGGACATCGGTGCTGGAAGGGACTAGTGGTGAAGAAGGTTCGTGGGTGTGCAGGGTGGGAAGCACTATCTCTGTTTCCCAGTCAATCAGCCATTCCTCTGTATCCAGCTCCACTAATACTCCCTCTAGCACTGATGTAAAAGCTGGCTCACATACTTGGTCAGACTCACTGTAGTGCTCGGGCTCTGGGACAATGGCTGCTCAGTCCTCTCCTCTGGTACTGGCTCATTCATCGTGGCAGAATTGAGCTCCCTGTGTGCTGTGAGCTCTGGTTTCAAATCCATGGTGCAGGTTAAAGGCTAGCTGGGCTCTGGGCTCGATGATTTGGAGGGTGGTGTTGAGTGGGGGTAGGCACTCTTCAGACATCTGAGGATGGCTTCACTGCTGGTCTGTCTGGTAGGTCTAGAGGGCTGTGATAGTTCACCCGATTCAATAAAGGGATTTCAGCATCTTGTCATCAAATGCAGTTCGCTGGGTGAGCTGGTAACAACAAAGATAGTATTCCATAATACTATTGGGGATCGCTTTAAGAGACGAATTGGGGATCGCTTTGAGAGACCAATCTACTTCAAGTGTAACTAAAATGAGCCAATGCATATTGGCATGCGATAATTGCATACAGCTGCTCTGCCCTGCAGCGTGGGTATATAATGAGCAGCAGGTGCATCACATATTTGCTTTTCGCTTCGGAGCTGAGTGGATATGTTGTTCCTGCTCTGCAAATTTACTGAGAGTGTCACTCAGACGAGTCATTCTTCAGGAAGGAGCCTCTGCGAGACTAGTGTTGGTGTGACAGTGTGGACAGCGTGGTTGCGATTTGTTTTCACGGCTCTCTTCGAGTGTGCGCCTTCAGTGAGTGTGCTGTTAATTCAGCTTATAGAGGTTGTGCCTTCAGTGAGAGTGTGAGTGCTTGCACTATCGTCCTCTTTGTGTAGCCGCAGACATTTGCCTGTGCGCTTCAGCACCAGAGAGAGCAAATTCCTGAAAGAGCATACACGGTTTGACACTGCATCTTTTGAATCTTTTTCGCTCAAACTGTGTTTCTGGATGCGGTCGTTTCCTGTCCTCAGAGACGGCCACGATCGCTCTCACATGCTTGGGCATAAGCATGTTGAGACTGTGTCATGGGTGGCTCATGTTCTTGCATGAGAGCATGACCATGTCGGGCTGCCGGCCGACAGCGTGGGTTTTCACAGCAACCCAGCACGTTGTTCTGCGCTCTAGATCCACGGTCAAGACTTGAGTGCCTCAAATGAGGTGGAGTCCATTCGACTACTCCCCAATCTAGTTTTTCTTCTGGTGGCCACCAGAAAAGGGCTATTTTGGTTAATAAGCCTTGGTGACCTAAGAATTACAGTGGGGCCTTCGCCTCTGAGTACGTCTCCGGGGGCCCCCCACTCCTCTACTCCTCAAGCATGCCGAGACTGCGTTCGTGGGTGGTTTATGTTCTCTCATGAGAGCATGACCACGTCAGAGCTTTGTTCATCTTGCCTTTCTCGTCAGGGCTTGAGCGTTCAGCACGTTCACTGTCTCACGTGCCTGGCAGCTTCCAGATGGGAATGCTGGTCCTTCTCATGGGGGAACTAGTGTTTCATTCGGGGCTCCAGCAAGATGATCAGATGCCGATCGCTACATCAGAGAGAGGGCTGTTATGTTCTGGAAATAAGGCAATGCTGAGCTTCCCAATGTAATGGTGTGTGCGCTCATGCTGAATCACATTCAGAGTTGGCAGCCATGCTTTCCCAGTTCGCAGGGGTACAGTGCAACGTGAAAATCACCTTGCCCTACCCCGTGCCTTTTTTCCTGAATGTGCATGGAAAACTTTGCAGTATGGAGTCATATTGGTGCCAAATTATGGAATGGCAAAAGTGCCAAAATCTGCATAAAAAGTTTTTCCTCTCTGACTACCCTCTTTTTTTGGGGTGGCAGGGCTACTGGCAGGCCGCCTCTGCCCTGCATGCAATGGCCACCCTGCAAGTCTATGGAAGGCCAAAGCACAGATAATGCACAAGGGTAGTTCTGAGCCAGGGTTGAGCTGCACACTAAAACTAACTGTGACTAAAGTTACAGCGCAGGCCCTCGGCCAGATGATGTCCACCTTGGTGGTCCAGAAGTCCCCACTGTCTAAACCTTGCAGAGGTGCAAGACATCATCAAAGTTCGCTTTCTCGATGCTCCCATCTCACAAGGTGGCCTTTTTCAGCAACACTGTCGAGGTTAGTGCCCAGCAGTTCCCAGCAGTCCAGTGGCAGGCTGAGGTAATCAAGAGCTTGCCCCGATGTGCTATCAGACTACTCATGGGCTGCCCCTCAGTCTGCAATCTTCACCAAGGGTGTCAGTCCCCTGCAAAAAAAAAAACTCCGCCACAGCCAGCTCCACTGTGACGTCGAGCCTTCACAGGTGAATGGCACCACCCGTCTCAACTGCCATTAAATCCTTAAAGCGGTCAGTGAAACACCACCCAGAGAATCAAAATTCTGTTCCGCCACTGGCATCACAGCCAGAGGTACCAAATTCTCAGTAAGGAACAGTTTTCCATATCTCTGGGTCCCAAGAGGACACGAGTGACAGTGTGCGACGCAATGCCTCGCCACTCTCATTCCCCTCTTCAAAAGAAGGTGAAGATGGCAGTGTGCAACGCTATGCCTCACCACTCTCATCCCTTTCAATCGCCAGAGGACAGCAGCATGCAGTTTGAGAACGCAACCTCTGTCCAACCGTGGAGCCAGGTTAGCGTTGCACTGCACACTCTGATCCCACTTCGGGCCACCCCAGTGCATCCCAAGTCGGGTCCCTGCCCTCCACCTTGCTGCCCCTCCGCGGGTATGTCTGTGGTTCTGTTTGTCCTGCTGGTATGGTCTCTGGGAGCCTGCTAGTGTTCCCCAGCCCATCCCGCTGGCTCATTCTGGCCATCAGACTCGGCTATGCGATCCAGTTCACCTGGCGTCCCCCAAGTTCAGGGGCATCCAGTTCACATCCATGCTGAGCAGTGATGCTCCCGTCTTACGGGCAGAGATCAATGTCCTACTGGCAAAAGATATGATCGAGCCGGTCACTCCAGACGATATGAGGACGGGGTTCTACAGCCCCTACTTCATTGTACCCAAGAAGGCGGTGGGTTATGGCCGGCCCATGGTCAGACCCTTCATTTCTACAGGGCGGAGTTCCCCTAGAACAGTGTCCAGAAATGCTGTGGTATTCACGGTTGCCTCAGCCACCGGGGGGCCACATACAATGGGCATGCAGTCTCAGGTCTGAGGACGGGGCCTCAACTGCATTGGCACATCAACTGCCTCGAGTTGCTAGCAGTACATCTGACCGAGGGGACCCCGGCATGGATGCACTGGCACACAGCTGGCCCCAGGGCTTATGCAAGTATGCGTCCCCCTAGTGAGCCTTCTTGCACAGGCTCTGTTTAATGTCGGGGAGCAGGTCTTGTTAGTTGAGCCTTACTGGCCCAACCGGACCTGGTTCCCACAACTCACGCTCCTCGCGACAGCCCCTCCCTGGCCCATTCCTCTGAGCCATTCCTCTGATTCCTCTGGGCCAGCAGCAGTGGCGTGTTGGGAGATATCCCTAATTCGTACGTAGAACGTGACCGACTGAAAGGGAACGTCTCAGTTACATATGTAACTCTAGTTCCCTGAAGGAGGGAACGGAGACGTACGTACCATCGCCACATTTGCTGTACCTCCGCTGTACGGCCAAGTTGCTAGCTCGGCTCCTCAGCGGAAAAGCAAATATGCGATGCACCTGCTGCTCATTATATACCCGCGCTGCAGGGCAGAGCAGCTGGATGCAATTATCGCATGCCAATGTGCATTGGCTCATTTTAGTTACACTCGAAGTAGATTGGTCTCTCAAAACGATCCCCAATTCTTCGGTCAGTTCCTATGTACGTCTAAATATGTAACCCAGACTTTTTCTGTTGTGGTCAGTTCTTCTGTCACGTCTTGCAAGGTGTGGTGTAGATAAGGAGCAGGATAAAGAAGATAAATGCAATAAACTTTATTAACATAAGATTTACCATAACCAAACTAAGCTTGCATGTTAACGAGAACCGACCATGGAGAAATGAAACACTGGCATATAAATACTAAGAGTAAATGAAGATGATTGGACGTACACAGATGGAGCAAACGAGGGAACCAATGAGTAATTATGGTATCAAACAAAAGGCTGAGTAACCAAGGAGACTAATAAGAACACAGGCAAACAAGAACTAAGCAGACAGATTGAAAACAAAACTAAATTATACAAAACAGATTAGTTTTGTTTTCTAATCTGTTCACTATGTCAGAAAAGCCATACATATGGAGCTGGTTATGTGATGCAGACATCAAAAAAATATTTGTTTATAAATCAGTTGTGTTGCTGTTTTGCTGCCACTAGTAATTTAAGCTGCAAAAATGTAGGTAAAGACACATTTTTCCAAAGAGTCTATGCTGTGATAATTGCTTCAGATTCTCTATGGAGAAAATGAATGCCGTTTTTACTTCCAGAGCATTTTGCACTCTATTGGCTGATAGCTGATATGGTAGCGATATATCGTGCTCAACTAATATTGGCATACTAGTTATCAGCCAAAGCGCATTTATAACTGACAAATGTGTGTATAAAATCTACATTTAAAAATTATCGTAAATACGAGTTTCCTAGGTAAAAATTTGAACATGAATGCCCTCCCATTTCGAAACTTGAATGCGATGAGCTCATAATCATGAACTTCATAAGTGTAAATTATCAAATTTCTGATAGCACGTGAAGGAAGCATAAGGGACACTTTGTTGAAGACTGTAAACTGTTTACTGTGGCTGCACACCGAGCATCTGACAGGGTGGAAGTCTGTCTGTGCCAGTATTTCAAGCCCTATTACAGATATTGATTTGGAAGCAGAAAGGCAGTATTGTCATCCTAAAGAGGTTTGCCTGATTCCACTGGGCTTTGTGATTGACAGGGGAACTGATGTATTGCAGGTACATCCATTATGTTTTTGACTTGGGCAATGGGCCGTCGCTCATGAAGGGCAACTCAGACAAGCCGCTCAATGACAACCAGTGGCACAATGTGATGGTGTCCCGCGATGACAACAACGTGCACACGCTCAAGATCGACTCCCGCACGGTCACGCAGCACTCCAATGGAGCCCGCAACCTGGACCTCAAAGGTATTTCCTCTCTATATCTACACTTTTCAGAATCCTTTACCATGTATCTTAGTTATTCAAAGCATATTCATATTTGAGATGCCTTGAATCTTTTTTATTTTTGACTTAAAATGTAAAAAAATGTTGGGTTTTAGTCGGTGATATGCACACAGGTATGTAATAGTATGACTTAAATGGGTAGTTGACTCAAAAATGAATATTCTGTTATCATTTGTCACTACAAACCTTGTATGACTTGCTTTCAGTGTTTTATGTTCATAAAATGAACGTCAATGGAAACTAACTGTAACAATGTGGTTACCAGCATTCTTCAAAATATCTTATTTTGTATTCCACAGGAAAAAGTTTACATGTACATTTGAAACGACAGGAAAAAACTGGAAAAAGTTTACATATACTTTTGGAATGGCATGAGTGTGGGACTGACATTTCATTTTTGGGTGAACAATCCCTTTGTAAACTGCCTATTTGTACTTCACAGCCTCATTTTTGTTAGCAACGCCCTAACAACCAGTCAGAACACCAAAAATGTAGCTACGCCTTAGCAACCACCCTTAACCATGTTATAAATTGTATATGCCCATCAAGATACTAATAGCTTTAAAGGGTTAGTTCACCCAAAAATTAATTACTTACCCTCATGTCGTTCCACACCTGTAAGACCTTCGTTCATCTTCGGAAGATATTTTTGATGAAATCCGAGAGGTATATGACTCATCCATAGACAGCAATATAACCACCACTTTCAAGGTCCAGAAAGGTACTAAAGACATCGTTAAAAATGTCGATGTGACTGCAGTGGTTCAACAACCTTAATGTTATGAAGTGACAAGAATGCTTTTTGTGCACAAAAACAAAACAAAAATGACGACTTTATTCAACAATTTTTCCTTTTTGCGGAATGCGGCACCTGTAGCTCATTTCCTGCACACGCCTGTGCACGGTGGCTCTGGATGTTTCTACTCCAGACTCAGTCCACTGCTTCCGCAGGTCCCCCAAGGTCTGGAATCGGTCCTTCTCCACAATCTTCCTCAGGGTCCGGTCACCTCTTCTCGTTGTGCAGCGTTTTTTGCCACACTTTTTCCTTCCCACAGACTTCCCACTGAGGTGCCTTGATACAGCACTCTGGGAACAGCCTATTCGTTCAGAAATTTCTTTCTGTGTCTTACCCTCTCGCTTGAGGGTGTCAATGATGGCCTTCTGGACAGCAGTCAGGTCG
Organism: Anabarilius grahami; assembly: GCA_003731715.1. Lineage (NCBI taxonomy): Eukaryota > Metazoa > Chordata > Actinopteri > Cypriniformes > Xenocyprididae > Anabarilius > Anabarilius grahami. The sequence goes on from RJVU01033627.1 coordinate 2,172,291, forward strand.
GCAGTCTTACCCATGATTGCGGTTTTGAGTAATGAACCAGGCTGGGAGTTTTTAAAAGCCTCAGGAATCTTTTGCAGGTGTTTAGAGTTAATTAGTTGATTCAGATGATTAGGTTAATAGCTCGTTTAGAGAACCTTTTCATGATTTGCTAATTTTTTGATATAGGAATTTTGGGTTTTCATGAGCTGTATGCCAAAATCATCAGTATTAAAACAATAAAAGACCTGAAATATTTCAGTTGGTGTGCAATGAATCTAAAATATATGAAAGTTTAATTTTTATCATTACATTATGGAAAATAATGAACTTTATCACAATATGCTAATTTTTTGAGAAGGACCTGTATTTCTGTCTATGGGCGAGTCAATTACCTCTCGGATTTCATCAAAAATATCTTAATTTGTAAAAAAGATTGACAGCCCCTGGAATATGGGTTGTACAAGCAACTTCACTTTGTTCTCTAAGAAATATTTTCGATCTTCTGGTATTCAGTATAACATATCTTTCATCCATCTTTACACTCACTTTGGTTGTTTAGGCTCAAGTCTTATGAATATTATATCTTTCTTAAATACACTTAGATACATATTTGCAGTTTTACGCTCATCTTGGGTTTGATTTCAAACTCTTGCATTCAACTTTAATGAGTATCTCTCCTGATGGGTATTTACACAGCTCCCAGCTCCTTGTTTAAATCATGTTGCTTCTGAAATCTACCTTCCAGTACTTCTTACTTTTGCTATCGTTTTTCACTGTTTCGGCTGTAATTAGAAGAACAAAGAGCAGCGCCTACAGGGGAAAGAGAAAAAACAACAACAAGACACCACTGACTTTGCATAATGTTTAGTGCTTCCAAACCTGCTTTTGCTATCTTAAGCAGGTGTTGCTTGACTCTGGGCACAAAAACAAACTTCTATTTCACATAAAATGTACGAATATGAATCTCATGTATATTTAGTTATTTCCTTGTGTGTGTTGAAATGAAAGATTTTGATTGAAAAGACATCAGCAGTGGTTGGCATAGCAATATCTTAGGCTTTTCACTATTCTGAGTTTTAACTGGCATCTTAGTAGAAATCTTGGCAGGCAGTCCTTAGTTTTGTGTCTTAGTCGACACTTGTAGAAAGCTGAGACGAGTTCACAAAAAGAAAACAGAACCCACTTTGTTTGTCAAGACCACATAATCTAACCACTGAACAAGTAGATGTAAGGAGAATTAGTCAAGTTTTTTTTCTTTTCTTTTTTCTCTCAGAGTCTGCTGCTTTTCTCTGCTGATTGGCTAGTAATGTGGTAGATTGGAACCAAGTAAATGAAATTAGTATAGTTACAGTACCTGTCTAAACTTTGGGGGGAACATTTTTTTTTTAATTGTTTTTGAAAGAAGTCTCTTATGCTAAGAATATTTCACCTACAGTATTATTACTTACTTAAAATAATATTTTCTCTTTTAATACATTTAAAAATTTAATTTATTCCAGTGACGACAAAGCTGGATTTTCAGCATCATTACTCCAGTTTTCTTTCAGTTTTCACAGTATTTCTTATTAAATAAAAACAGCCTTGGAGAGACTTCTTTCAAAAACAAAAACAAAAATAATAATAATAATGTTTTTAAAACTTTTGACAGGTACTATATATTTGTGAATTATGTGTTGTGTCAGCAGAAGGGGAAAACATTTCTTATAATCAGATGCTTATACATTCTGGTTTTGTCAAGAAACATGAAGATGCCAGATTTTAGCATTTACATTTAGTGCGTTTTCTTATGGGTCAATCATATGATAATTTTTTGTCATATTTTGCATTCTAGTATCTAAAGATTGTTTTCAAGTTGTGTGGTACAATGAACATAAAGGAAAGAAAAAAAAAATAGGAAATGTCATAGACCCTGCAGACCCTCATCAGAGCCTCTGAAAGAGAGAGCTGCGACAACTTTTGATCTCACAGCCACGCAGTCACATGTTTTATGGAGCTCTCAGTAGTTCCAAACAAATCTGCACTGTCAATCTGTTTGAATGAGTTTGAGAAGGATAGTCGGCAGCTTCACTATATTTGCAGCAATTTCTGGTAAATTTTAACGCATAATGAGTATTTATTACTACGTTGATGACATTTACAGTAGCATTTTATTCTGGGGAGTGATGGAGAGACAACAATATATTTTTCTTGTGTTTAAGCCTCAGGTATTCATGGGTCACACTCTTACTTTGGTTCTATTAATTAAATAAAATAAATATTATTTATTTTTTAAACTAAATAATATTTGTGCAATAATTCAGATCCATTAATGACTATTTTTTAATTATTTATATTACAATTAGTGCTGTATTTAAGGTTAAAGTAGAGAAAAGGTTTTTAAATTGCAATGCAAAAAGGCAAGTTAGAGGCATCTGGCCAGAAAAATAATAATCGTCATATGTAATGCCATTGTTTACCCACTAGATGCCTGTATGGCTATATATACATGGCTGTAGGTCTAGTCGCTCAAAAGAGTATTGTCGATCATAATTGCTTACTTTTTTCTTTTTTAGGTTTTGCATTTGAATATATATTTAGACACTATCAAATGATTGGCTACAATGATCAAAGCACGGGAGCGTTTGAAAGCACAAGGAAGTGTTTGAATTTGAAAGCATTTTGAAAGCGGGAGCGTTTGAAAGCAGGCGTCTATCAGCTGACTGGTCCGTGATAGACGCCTGCTTTCAAACGTTCCCGTGTGTATCTGTGCAAGCGCTCGATGAAGAGCGTCATTGATGACTATTTACAAAGTTTGTGAAGCATTGATCATTGAAGACAATGACAGACATATCCGATGAGCACGTGAACACAATGGCCAATCAGAGGTGTTTATGAATCGTTTATGAAAGTGTCACGTTTTAAATTTCAGTACTGACTTGGTACCGAAGTCGGTACTTTTGACAACTCTAATTATAACTAATGAGGGGCTAGACAAGATATGTTTTTTCTTGTTTTTTTATAGAACTCATTCAACCTCCTGCAGGGAGAGAAGGATGGCAGAAAGACTAACAACTGTTTAAATATGACTACTGGCATCTGGTGGTTATGGTAGCTATTAAAGTGTTGCTTATGTTAGCTAACTGAAACTATCTATTATCCAGGGCTGNCTGCCAACTTTTGAGTTCAGTTTAGAGTGAGATTTTGGGGGCGGGGCTTTGGTTATGGGGGAGGGGCTTATGGAGGGGCGTGGCTTGCTTTTGTTTTGTTTTTTTTATAAAATTATGTAAAATAACTGCTCAGTGCTGCAAAACAAACAACTCTGCTAATGCTAACTTAATTCTATATAAACTATTAGGGTTGTGACGAGACGGGTATCTCATGAGACGAGACTAGACAAGATGGCGAAATACATGACTAGAAAAAATATTCTGCAGGTGTATTTGAAATGTTTTAACTAATCATCTTGTAATGAATGTCATTTCAGTTCTACTTTCTGAGTATGAATTATCATATGCAGTAAAAGACAACAATACTAAAGCACAGTAAAAGGTTTTTTCCACTAACTCAACTGACTGACTTCTCTCCTGTATGATTTCAGTCTCTTCAGACCTTGCTGTGCATGATTTATGAGCTTTTGACCTCCTAAATGAACTCCTTTCCACAAACTGATCATAGAAATAAAACAGTATAAATAAAAATGGTAACGCTTTACAATGAGGTCTCATTTATTAACATAAATGCATTAACCAACATCAACTAACAATGAGCAATATATTTGCTACAGTATTTATTAATCTTTGTTTATGTTAGTTTATAAAAATAATCATTCATTGTTAGTTCATGATAGTTCACAGTGCATTAACTAATGTTAACAAATGAAACCTTACTGTTTGTGCTTAATAAGATTAAGAGAAAACTGTTATTAATTTTTTATGGTAACACTTTACAATAAGTGCAACCATAATCACACTCTCTCAATATTCAAAGTGCAAATAAGACCAAATTTTTCTTTGATACAGAGCTGAGAGAGGGTTACAACTACACTGCCCAGCCTAAAATAGCTTTCATATTGAGAGATATCTGTATTCATCAGGGAGCCGCTCTCAAAATGCAGGGTATTGAAATCGCGTTTGAATGCGCGCTCGCGTTTACTTTCACTTTCGCGATCGCGCGTAACTCTGAATATGGAGCGGCGGCGACCGTTATCCAACTGAATTAAATGGTTTTTATTTAAATACAAAGCAAAATGACAGTGGAGGCGTAATGTAAACGTAGCGGTGGCATATTCTTTCCTAATCATCCTAACCACTCTGTCATGGCAATATCACGAGACTACCTTTTGCCTCGACGAGAAATCTCGTCACAATTTAGTCTCGCTCGTCACACCCCTATAAACTATATAACAGCATAGGCCTATTAGTTACTAGCCTAAACTGGACAGAGACACAGAGCACCCTGTAACTCACTGACCTGCCTGCGTTCACAATTCACACGGTGCAGATGGGAGGGAGACCGGCTGACTAAACAGTTTGAGAATAAATTGTGTATTTCCCTCACAATTGTCACAAAAAACTCACTAGTCTGTACACTGTCTGTCTGGTCTCTCTTCGCGTTGCTTTGCGAGATCATGCGGCACGATTTTTTTTCCTAACTGCTGCAAGAGTCTGCGTGAGAATATGGGGGTGTGGCGTGAGAATTGGGTCAATTGCGTGAGTCTCACGCTGAATGCGTGAGAGTTGGCAGCCTTGTATTATCTAAGGATAAACATTAACTATAACACAGCTACATAAAATACCACGACTGGCTAGATTCCCGAGAGGTCATCTAATGTGTTAAAATGTCAAAAAATGCAATCATTTCATCAACTTACCAGTAAGTGTGTTTGAGAAACACTGAAATGAATGGAGTTCAATGCTGGAATTATTGTGTTGGAACTATTGGTCACCCTACAACACGCCTTACTTCCGCATTCCTCAATTCTTATGGAAGTCTATGGGAGCGTCGCAGCTCTGTTTTTCAATGCCTCTGGCCCTTGTTTATGCCAAATTCAAACATATATATATATATATATATATATATAGCATATTTTCCTAATGATAGATGCTATTTACACTAAATGCAAATAGCTGTAGATGCTATTTACACTAAGTAAAAATAGCAATATATTATATTTACACTGTGACAATGGCAGGATTTTCTTAGTGATATGCTATTTACACCTTGTAAAAGTATCAGTTCTTTGCAATAAGAGTAAATAGTAATTAGATGCTATCTATACTTTATATTGGCAGATACTATTTGCACCTCAGTAGTTTTGTACATCAACAGGATGCAATAACATCATTGAGTGTAAATGATTATATTTATTAAAATTATTAAATAGATGCTGCCTTATTGGGAGAATAAAACCCCTCCCTACACCTTCCCCTAACCCTAGCCAGTAATCACTTTTAATATTATTAAACACTCGTTCGCAGTTTATTTCCACTTTTAAAACATTATTTTCATTTTTATTAAAAATAAATGTGAGATCGGCAAAAGGTGGATTCGCGTGCTCAATCGTGTTAAAGGCCAGGTCTGCGAGCCTTACTTGCTACTGCTGCGCCACTAAAGATGTTGGACTCTGTGCGTCTTTTTTAAAACTTCAGTGGCCCAAACAGATATTGGTGGGTGGAGCTAGTGTAAATAGCGTTTGCCAACAAGGGACGCTATTTGCACTTAGTGTAAATAGACACTCCGTATATGTATATATATAAACATATAACTCATAACAAACATGAGTTTCTACTTTTTTTTTGGGGGGGGGGAATGTTCATGGTTCTTTAATCATGATGCTCGGAAAAAGACAAGAAAGGTAAAGGTTTAAAGCTACAAACTCTCCAGCACAAAAAAATCTAATTGTACGTCAACATGCTACTTTAAGTATTAGAGTAATAAAGGCTGAATCAAATAAGGCCATAAAGTGCAAGCTCCTGCTGTCAGGTTCCAAGGTCTTTTTTATTTGGCTGCCCCAGAACAAGTCCTTTAAACATCAAAAGAGCAACTTCGCAGCATGTGTCAGTTGTAATTGTTCAAGCAATTATGCCGAAGAGAATGGAGAGTGGCATAACAATCCCCAGGGTCCAGTGCTCTTCTGTGAAGTGTAAAATGAACATCCTCAGACGGGAAGGTGCTGAAATGTGGTGGTGTTTTCTGTGAGGGAGCCAGTGGAAAGTGATGCTTGACCTGTTATGTGTGTTGAAATGAGCATATGTGGAGAGCGCTCGTGACAAGCGACTTTCCACGTTGTCCGATAATTAAGTTTTTTTTCTTCCTAAAGGAACTGCCATCCAGCCCCTGTAAATGTTTTCTGAAAATGTGTTTTATCGACTTGGAATTGAATTGCTTTCCTGTTCCCCTTGGCGTGAGGAAAATCCAGGTGTTGCTATGAAATGCGAATGTCAGTGAGTTTATTAATGAGCTGTTGGTGGCCAGTTCAATCGAGGCAAAGATTTCCTAAACACACACATTTTTATATCATGGTGAGAACCTGGCGTTAGTTGTTAACTTCGAACAAATTATACCTTAAATCTTGCTGCTTTTTAAAGAGAGGTGTGCTATTACTTTTCTAAGCAATAAGACACAGTTTTTGCCTGGCAAACTTGCACTGACTTATGTTGGAAGGAGAGATCCAAGCCACATCTAAAGATCAGAATATCATCGAGACTCTTTAGTTGGGTAAGAAAGCAACCACCTGTACAAAACACAACACTGTAGCGACCAACATTCTGGAAAACATCCTAGAATCATCTAGCCTAATGTTTCTATGCTAATTCTACGCTTAGAAATGTAATGGCACTCTCTTAGTACCTCAATATCTCTTCATGGTGCATGCTTTGGCATATCATTTGTGTTTGTAGCATAAATGGTACAGAATTACTTCATACTCATTTAAAGGATAAGCTCACTTTGAAATGAAAATGACCCCATGATTTACTCACCCTCAAGCCATCCTAGGTGTATATGACTTTCTTCTTTCAGATGAATACAATTGGAGTTAAATTAATAATCACCTTGATTCTCCTAAGCTTTATAATGGCAGTGCATGAAAACCACCTGTTTGAAATTCAAAAAAGTGAAGTGAAAAGTGAAAAAAAGTGAAGTGACATGTGGCCAAGTATGGTGACCCATACTCGGAATTTGTGCTCTGCATTTAACCCATCCAAGTGCACACACACAGCAGTGAACACACACACCGTGAACACACACCCGGAGCAGTGGGCAGCCATTGCTGCGGCGCCCGGGGAGCAGCTGGGGGAACGGTGCCTTGCTCAAGGGTCTCACCTCAGTCGTGGTATTGAAGGTGGGAAGAGCGCTGGTTATTCACTCCCCTCACCAACAATCCCTGCCGGACCTGAGATTCGAACCCATGACCTTTGGGTTACAAGTCCGACTCTCTATCCATTAGGCCACGACTGCCCCTAAAAAGTGCATCCATCCATCATAAATGTACTCCACATGGCTCTGTGGGGTTAATAAAGGCCTTCTGAAGCGTGGCGATGCGTTTGTATAAGAAAAATATCCATATTTAACACGTTATAAAGTAAAATAACTAGCTTCCGCCAGACCACCTTCCGTATTCAACTTAAGAAGAAAGTGTAACGCTTCTCGCTGTTCAAAACGCTTACGCTACATCCTACGCCTTCCGCATTCAACTTATGAAACAACGTTGCGTCAGTTATGCTTTTTTTGTATACGGAAGGTGGTCTGGCGGAAGCTAGTTATTTTACTTTATAACGTGTTAAATATGGATGTTTTTCTTACATAAACACATTGCTTCACTTCAGAAGGCCTTTGGAGTATGTTTATGATGGATGGATGTACTTTTTTGAATTTCAAACAGGTGGTTTCTGTGCACTGCCATTACTTTGGAGCATCAGGGTGATTATTAATATACTGTAACTCTGATTCATCTGAAAGAAGAAAGTCATATACACCTAGGATGGCTTGAGGTTGAGTAAATCATGGGGTATTTTTATTTTAAAGTGAACTAATCCTTTAATACAGCATACTTTAGGTGTTTGTTACTAATAGTGGTCTATCCCGAAGCATACAGCACTAATGATTACTTCCTTCCACTGTATATATACTAGGAGTCATTATGATACTATTGTGACACCTTTCCCTAGATCCCCAAATGTAGAGATGATGTTAAAGAACTTGGCATGAAGGGAAACTTTTTGGCCTTGGCAGTACAGTGCGTTATGAGAGCGTTTATAGGAGCTTTAATCCACTGGTTTGGCCACTGGTCATTGAGCACAGCCAAAGGTGTTTTTTTTTTTTGCTTTTCCCTGTCTTCCATATTTATCCAGCAGGGATATTGCTTCGTCATTACTCAAAAGAGACGCATGACTGGAGATGTCATTTTTACAATCTCCCTGCAGTTCCTTCATATGAAAGCAATTGATTTTCCTCCCTCTCGTCCACAAAAGAAGCTCCACTCTCCTGCTGCCCAGCCATCCATTGAATGACTAATGAAAAAAAACTATTGGGTGTATAATTGAATATTGTGATTGAAGTCTGCTTAATAGTCTTTGCATAACACTGAGACATACAGAGCTAATAACCATGCATGGGCTATTCTGTGTGAAGCAGACTGAGCTTTTCTTCTGAGAGCGGCGCTGGATTCTGTGCTGTGAGCTGGGATTTATTGTGAAGATGAGCTGGCACAGGCATAACATCTGTAAATTTAAGGGAAGAGAAGTTTTTGTTTGTTTGTTTTTGAAGCCTTGCCCTATTGGTTTAGCCCATGTGCTCCATTGAGCCTTAGATTGGTTCAGATTTTCTCTCCTTGAGCATTCCTTTCTGTTTTCTACTTTTGGGAAAAAGCAGTGCAGTGCACTTTGTTGTTCCATAACATTTTTAAAGTATTGGAGTCAAATTAATGTAATTAATATAATCAAATGATTTATTTAAAGGATTAGTTCACTTTCAAATGAAAAGTTCCTGATAATTTACTCAACCCTATGTCATCCAAGATGTCCATGTCCTTCTTTCTTCAGACATCTCGGATGACATGGGGGTGAGTAAATTATCAGGAAATTTTAATTTGAAAGTGAACTTATCCTTTAATAAATGTGTAACCCATAGCAATTCCACTGTAGTTTATACACTGCTCAAAAAAATTAAAGGAACACTTTTTAATCAGATGGGCAATAATAAGACGACCCCCAAAACAGGAATGGTTTTACAGGGGGAGACCACTGACATTTTTTTTCCCTACTCATCTTTTCTGACTGTTTTTCACTAGTTTTGCATTTGGCTAGGGTCAATGTCACTACTGGTAGCATGAGGGGATACCTGGATCCTACAGAGATTGCACAGGCAGTCCAAATCCACCAGGATGGCACATCAATACGTGCCATTGCCAGAAGGTTTGCTGTGTCTCCCAGCACAGTCTCAAGAGCATGGAGGAGATTCTAGGAGACAGGCAGTTACTCTAGGAAAGCTGGACAGAGCCGTAGAAGGTCCTTAACCCATCAGCAGGACCAGTATCTGCTCCTTTGTGCAAGGAGGAACAGGATGAGCACTTCCAGAGCCCTACAAAATGACCTCCAGCAGGCCACTGGTGTGAAATGTCTCTGACCAAACAATCAGAAACAGACTTCATGAGGGTGGCCTGAGGTCCCGACATCCTCTAGTGGGCCCTGTGCTCACTGCCCGTCACCGTGGAGCTCGATTGGCATTTGCCATTGAACACCAGAATTGGCAGGTCCGCCACTGGTGCTCTATGCTTTTCACAGATGAGAGCAGGTTCACCCTGAGCATGTGACAGACTTGAAAAGGTCTGGAGAAGACGTGGAGAACGTTATGCTGCCCGTAACATCGTTCAGCATGACCGGTTTGGTGGTGGGTCAGTGATGGTCTGGGGAGGCATATCCATGGAGGGACGCACAGACCTTTACAGGCTAGACAATGGCAGCCTGTGTGCCATTAGGTATTGGGATGAAATCCTTGGGTCCTGGGTTCGACAATGCCTGGCCTCATGTGGCGAGAGTATGCAGGCAGCTCCTGGAGGATGAAGGAATTGATTCCATTGAATGGCCCCCACGCTGACCTGACCTAAATTCAATAGAACACCTCTGGGACATTATGTTTCGGTCCATCTGATGCCGCCAGGTTGCACCTTAGACTGTCCAGGAGCTCAGTGATGCCCTGGTCCAGATCTGGGAGGAAATACCCGTCGTCTCATTAGGAGCATGCCCCGACGTTGGCAGGCATGCATACAAGCACATGGGGGGCATACAAACTACTGAGTACCATTTTGAGATGCTGCAATGAAATTTCAGCAAAATTGACTAGCCTGCTGCCTCAGTGTCTTTGAATTCAGTCCTCTGTAGGTTGATAATTTTCATTTCCATCAAACGATGTGGCATCCTTTCGTTCTTAACACATTACCCAGTCCATATCAGTATAGATATCCAGCATGATATTTTTCCCCATTGAGATCTGATGTGTTTTCAAAGTGTTCCTTTAATTTTTTGAGTAGTGTATATATTTATATTTATTTATTTATTTAAATCAAGGAGGTCTATTGTCCTTGTTGAAAACTGTTCATTAGTATCCCCGTTCATCTTAGTCAAACTCCATGATACATTTGTAGACGTTACAAATTTTGGTAACATGGTTTCAAAAAATGCAAACCTCATATAAAATGAATAAAATATGAATGAATAGATTAAAATATCTCATATAATATTTAGTTTGACCTCTAGAGGTTGACTGTGAACATTTCCTGAAGGTTAAGCACCTCCTTTCACAGACCATTTGTCTCAAAAGGAAAAAAGTCTTTATTTTTAAGAGTTTCAGGCCCTATTTTGTACCCACTTCATGAAAAGTACTGCATGCAGTGCATCGATTGTAGATTAGTCCTCTTGAAGTCTTGATTAGGAGTTACAGCTTGGACTCACCGGAAGAATAATATTAACAGACCTTTTATGAAAAATGATTTGAGGAACATGTTTGTGTGGTGCTGAATGCACTTTGAAGTTCAGTGCTTTTAGAAGCACAATTGAGATTCAGCCAGTAACACCTGTTGCATTAAATTGTAAAATGTCTATGATTATGAAATCAGTATCCTAAGGGGTGGAGCTATAGCCAGTCAGGAAGACTGTCATTCCATTGAAGAGGCACAGAGGGCAATTACAGTAGTTAGTTGAAGAGAGTCAGGTTAGGGGGCACTTAATGGAAGGGGAAAGATAGAACGAAAGAGTGTAACTTATCTGTAGTGAGGTGAGATAAAATTAAAGAGTGCAGAGGTTTAGATGAAGGGGGCTTTTAATGGTAGTCTAATTGGGCTTATTCAGTTGAAGTGGGAAAAGAGCATATTTCAGCAAACAATCAGAGTGAGAGCATACTCTTCGACCGTAGGACGAAAATTGCCATATGTGTTCTTGCTCGTCAGGTTTAACACGTAATTGTCTGTCTTGCCTGCAGAGCTCAGTTGGAAATTGCATTTCACCGGCAAACAATGCCCTCTAAACATGGTCTGCCTGGTGAATGTTTATCAAAAGGTCCCCGGACATCTTTGATGCTTTCTGCAATGTATATTTGTAGAAAGAAAAAGCAGTGTGTACCTTAAACAACATGACGACTATAGTATAACATCAGCACACTTGTATTATAACTGTGGGTCTATTTATATAGACACTAGCTCCTAAAAACACAGCAATGGAGAATCATATTATATTAGCATTGTTAAGTTCACACAGTATTCACAGAGTACATTAGTTTTAGATTATTTTATTTTTCATTTACATTGTATGCATTTATGTTTTAATAAACATTTAAAAAACTATTAAATATAAATATTAATTATATATCTGTCAAATTTTTCATTCAGCATCTCATAGATTGTACTATACTGTGATCATTTCAAACTGCATATAATTTACATAAAAGCTCACAATATTCAATCCAGAAACTTAGGTACGTATATATATATATATATACTGACTCCATTGAACAGTGTTGCATCAGTCTGCTTTTAAGAGCCAGATGCAGGGACATACTGTTCTGTGTTGAAGAACCAAGTCATTTCGATTCTCCACCTCTATTCCCCATTCCCAAATCTCTGTTTGAGCTCAATCCTTCACCCAAACACCACAGATGAGCAACGTAACAGTGACTATAGCGAGAGCCATGTCTTCATATCGCACTGGGTTTCCCGTCTCCTTCATCTTCTCATATGCTTATCCGCATGTTCTCTTCCTCAAAGTTGCTCAAGGGCAACTTTGATGTTACATAATTATATGCCGTTTTATGACAACCCTGTTTTTCTTTTTGTTCTGCACATCAAAGGTTCATTGGTATTAGCCTTCATCAGCAGGGAATTAGTTGAAAAGAGAACCACACATATTCAGCTCATCATAGAATACCACCTTATAAAGCTTCAGTTAACATGCTGAACAATTTAAATGCAACACCATCCTCATTGATTTCTGCCTTATTTGAAGACAGACATCCAGACCCAGTTGGAATCTACAGACCTAATCAGCTGATTTCCGGGAAAAATTGGACTTTAAAATGATATGTGTTGATAACTGTGTATATTTCCTCTGTGTGTGTTGTATAGGAGAGCTGTACATTGGAGGTGTGGGGAAGAGCATGTACAACAGTCTGCCCAAGCTTATAGCATCGCGGGATGGCTACCAGGGCTGCCTAGCTTCAGTTGACCTGAATGGCAGACTTCCTGACCTGATCACAGATGCTCTGCACCGCGTGGGCCAAGTGGAGCGAGGCTGTGAAGGTTAGTATACTGCTGTTCAGAGGCAATCATAACAACATATGACTGTTACCCAAAAATGCATTACTTGCACGTGCAGTTAAAGCTTACATGGGACATGAGTGGCACATCATGCCGTGTCAAAACTCAATCAGTCCCCTTGTTTGCACTTTCAATTTTTCACTTTTCAACTATTATATTAAAGGTTACAATTAACAACAGACTAATTAAACTATTAAAACTATTAAATTCAGTTGCTGTTTATTTTTAGATATAATAATCAACAACACCAAAAACGTATAAATGGCACACAAGGCAGGTTTTTTCACTTCTAAATGTAATTATAAAAATATTTTTCAATTATTTTTCTAATTCATTTATGAAATATAATCATTTACACAGTTACTGTCATAAATTGTTTTCATGACAAATTTATTTAAACATATTAAATAAGACATTACTGACAGGTAAAGTAAATACAATTAATATTTAAGCTAATATAGTGCTTATATTTAGTGAAATGCTCCCCTTTTGAGTTCATTTCTCTAGTGAACTGGCATGCTGTTGACACCAAATGACTTGTCTGAGGTAAATGTAATGCTACGTGAGATATTATTCTCAACCCTGGTTGATAGATTACACTTATACTATGGAGCTGTTGAATGCTCGAATCTGATTGGTTGACCAACGTTCTAAGGTGTGCAATTATTTTCAGGGAAACGCACAGCTAAAGTAGTTCTAGCAGGTCTTGACCGCATTGCAGTTCCATATCACTTCGCCAAATGATTTCAGTTATTTCAATAGGTCCTTACAGCCTACAGCCACCAAAGAAACAAAACCCAAAACAACACAAATAAATATAGTATTATAGTAATAATACAGTAAAATATGTCAATATAGTATTGACATATTTTAAGATATATCAGTGCATGTGGCTTTCAGTTAAACAGCTCAAACACACATTTTAGTCTGGAACTAGGCTTAAACCTTATCTGTAAAACCGGGTATTATGTGTGATTATAACCACCTTTACCCATTTCCTGTTTGTTTCAGCCGGCCCCGGCACAACCTGCACAGAGGACTCCTGCTCCAATCAGGGAGTGTGTCTGCAGCAGTGGGAGGGGTTTACTTGCGACTGCACAATGACGACATACGGTGGTCCCCTCTGCAGTGACCGTGAGTACCGTTTTGCTATTTAGTAGGGATCAAACAGCTTTATTAAAGAGGCTTGTTTGGCCACATTAATAAGCCTTTCAAGGCTTCTCCTTTGATAATCTCTGAGCTAAGTGTTTGAAGTACTAAACGATGGTGCGCTGCAATGCAGTCTTTTTAATGTGCAGATAAGGCAGAACACTCTAATTAGTGAAGGCCACAAGATAATGTTCATAAAGAGCTAGTAATGGTTCAAGTGACCCCTGAACTGAAGGCAGGAAGATATGCAATTTGGGTTGCATTTGAAATGTTTAATTATACCAAAGCTTGGAGGTGGAACCATTTGGTTTTTAATGTCTGTGATGCTTTACATGCAAAAAAAATCTGTGATTTGCCTGCAAACAGACACTGGCCTCGCTCACAAGGCAGATTGTGTTTGCTTTAATAACATCCCCATATTTTTGACAATAATTCTCTGGAGAACGGCCTAATGAGCCAAATGAAGATAAATAGGGTTAGCTACTCTAAATATATATAAAAAAAAGAGCAAACAAGTGTGTTGGAAGGTTTTAATCATCATCTTCATTAAACACCTGGAGAGATTTAAACAAGCTGTTTATTGTAGCTACTGTAAATACATTTGCAATGTTTCTATTATGAAGTTTTAGAAATGATAGCCATATTTATAAAAAAAAATACATAGAACAATAAAATTAAACAAATGTCTTAGTTTGATTAGATTATGCATTTGTGCAGTTCTAGAATATAAGTATTTAATTTGTGTTATACACATTGATTCAACTGTACATTAGACCCATTAAAGGTGCAGTATGTAATATTGACAGCTAGTGGTTTAAATGTATACTGCAGTCCAATTTATAACTATTAGAGAGAATTGTTTCACCCGCCCTCTCCTCCTCCTCAGACTGAACACACACTCAGGTTGCCAGATTGAGGATACGCAATGGTAGCATGTGCAATTGACAATGGAAAGCGATGGAAAGCTTACATTGTACATTGACCAGCTAATGCAGGGTTTCCCAACCTTTTTCTTGCCACAGCACAGTTTTGATAAGTAAGAAATCCCATGGCACACCAGCACTAAAATAACAAAATCACACAAACATGCATTGCTTTAAATGGCATATTAAAACTGGATGTTTGTTTCATGATAGAGGCGGTGCAGAGTTATGAGGTTTGACTGACAGTTTGAGGATCCAATGGAGTTACGAAGTTTTGTCACAAGCTCTTTAAAATCCTTTTCTTTGGTTATATATTTGTAAAACCCACATACAGGCATAAAGGGTGACCAATAGCATTGATTTTTAAAAATAAAATAAAACAAAAATGACAAAATATAGAGATATGAGATTTCCACCTGACAGCAACTATATTCTTAACTATATAGCATTTATTTTTTGGCATTTGGTAATTTTCCACGGTAATTTACACTAGTGTGCCACAGCACAGTGGCTGGGAAACACTGAGCTAATGTATACATTTGCAGTGTTTTTATTGACAATGCTTTTTAGGTCAGGTAGAATCTGCGATCTCTGACCCAGTTCGTTTGCTGGCTTCCATGGCTACAATATGGCTACAATACGCTGTTGTCTGGCGACTGGCAACCCGGGGTGTCGAAATACTGTTGGGTAAATTGACAGTGGGCAGGATCACACAGACCAAAACAAAAGCAGACATGGAACGCACATTTCAAAGTAGAACAACTGGCTGTAGCATTGCTTTTCGGAGAAGCATTTGAATTTAGCTAAATGTCAGCAAACATACTATGGTATTTTTTTAGTACAGTCAAAAAAATTACAGACAGCACCTTTAACTCTGTCTCATTANNATTATATTATATTATATTATATTATATTATATTATATTATATTATATTATATTATACACATTTAAAGATGCAATATGTAAATTTTTCTGTCCGCTAGAGGTCGCTAGAGGCCTATTCAAAACAAAGGCGTAGCTTGATGGCGCCAAGTTTGAGCATGGAATCTTGGGACATGTGGTCTTCACATCACAGCCGGTGGAAATAATCGGGATAGGACTCGGGAAGAAATCATGTTCATGGATGCAATTAGATTTAAACAATAAGACTAAACATGTTGAGCTATATAATTAGTTTTCTGTCTATAAATATATCAAAACAGTTGTTCCCTTGTCTATTAAAACATTGTATTAATTATATTATATTATATTATATCACACAATATATTAAAGCGTCTTTGGTGTTTCCATGGTTTCTACAAAATAAAACTGGAAACTGAGGATAACGCGGGTATGACGCAATTGACAGGCGTCTCCTCACACGTCCCGGAGCCTTGGTTAAAATTGCAATTTTCTCAAGATTTACAAATAGTTGGAAACATTTGGGATACTGTAAGTACTCAAGTGAACAAAATATATAACACTGGCCTAGTGGTTTTTGGATATTTTAATGCAAAATTCTTACATATTGCACCTTTATATCATGAAATATTTATTGCTGGTACATTTTTTGACTGGTGTGGCAAACTAATTAATGGATTTATATTGGGAACAGGAGCAGGGTCTAAAATTAAAGTAAATAAAATGGTAACTTCATTATGTTATATTATATTATATTATTATACACAATTAAATCATGAAATAATTCACCCACCATCGACTGGTGTGGCAAGCTAATTCTTCAGAAATGAAGCTAATCATTTACAGATTTAATTTCTCTAGTTGTTTCTCATGTTTTATATCACTTTCAGTCTTGTCAGCCAATGATCGAGAAGCTACTATGCGAAGAATCAAATGTGAAAAAGGCATCAAATATTTACTTTGCTTATTTATCAGTACAAGAATTAAAAGTGACCAGTATACAAGCAACCTGTGTAAACATTTGCAAAATTTATTATGCATGAACTACAGCGGTGTGGAGTTTGTCGATGCAGCAGATCTGTGAGTACAAAACAACTTCTGCACCGCTAACTCAATTAACACTTCAGACAATTATTTCACAGCACCGCATACCTGCAACACTGTAAAACATCTTAATCTCCGCTATGAAAGTGATAATGATCTTGTAGCGACATAATGTATATTTTGAAGAGTATTGTACATTCTCAGGCTCAAGCAGAAGAATAAAAAAATATTATTAGCTGATAATGTCATAGAATCATATGGTGAAGGCTGTTCTACATTCATACACTGGCAGAGAGAGATTAATAAACATGCTTAATCATATTATAAAGATCTGTCAGAAAAGAAAGAGGAGGCTTGTATTTAACAGTGAAGGGATTTAATGTTGGACACGCAATCAGATCAGAACTCGATTCACCTACATAGTCATAAATCAATAAATACAATTATTCTTTCTTGAAAAGTGGTTTAAACTGACAAAACACAAGACATGTCCTGATTTAAACAGTCTACAAAATCATTCAAGTTCTTCATTTCTTGTCATCAGATTGGATATGCATAGATGTATTTTCATGGAAATGTTGGTGCTTTTTGGTGCGTTGACAGATGAGTTGATTTAACTAAGATTCTTTAGCTAAAGCAGCAGTAGCACACCTGTTCATCCTCATCCGCATGAAAGATTATGGAGCAGGCTGCAGGTGTGAAGAGAAAAAACAATACTTCAGAAGTCATTTTCACGCGATCAACACAAAATCTGGTGGGCAGCCACAGAGAGCTGGAGCAGCTTCACTAATCCATGACTCATTCCCTTCCTCAAATAGTGTGACAAAGGCAGTCAGTCATCTTTTTTAGCCTGTCCTCTACAACACACACACACACATGCCCATACATATTTTTATTTATTTATTTATTTTTTCTCAGAGGGAGATTTTTTTTTCCAGACAGCAGACATATGGGGAGAATAATTTTGGTTGACCTCGGTAATTAGAGTAGATTATTTAGGAATATCATTAGCACAAATTACGCCTGCTGCCTGTGTGACATCTCGCACATTTTCAGCGACTTCCGAGCGCTTTTATTCGCAAGCTTGCTTTTAGTAACAAGAAATGTGAGAGCCGCAGACAGTCATTCGATCCTTCCCAGACTGTTTCTACATACACATCGAATGTCACACAAATCCCACCGGAATATTCCACGTTGTATTGAATATGTCCTGTGCTGTAGAACAGCTTATTCAAGTGGCTGGATCTATGTTTTTTATACTTTGATTTCCTGTGAACGGTCACATCCATCATCCGAGGTCCGAGGTCTAATTAAATGGCTTGTAATGCGTTACCCGTCCTGAGCCCTGTCCAAGGACACAGCAGGCCGGTCCCTGTGAGTCTTAAGGGATTGCTCTTTCCTACTTCCTTTGTTCATTCAGGATTCACCCCATCCCTCTGTACCTTACATTAGACCCTCCAGCAGTGACCATTAAATTAAATAGATGCTGCACTTTCATGTCTGATGTTTTGCCTCGCAGCTTTGGACTCTACTTTCACCTTTCTCTGCAAGCATCTGCTCAGCCAACCTTAGATTTTACATAGACTTTTCTGTCGTGCCCTGCACATAAAATGGGCTACATTTCCTTACAGAGGTAATTGTTTTTGTTGGGCAAAACTTTAAACAAAGCTCTTTCTTGTTAAAGGTGCACTAAGTATTTTTCTTCTTGAAAAGGTTTTACACATAAAGAAAACTAGTGACTTGTTGAAAAGTACTTGTACTATGAAACATTTGTGCTCTTTCGTATTTTTTTCAGGATTCTTTGAAGAATAGAAAGTTTTAGTATTTTTTAAATAGAATTTGTAACATTATAAATGTCTTTGTCATT
>RJVU01033627.1:2191039-2209862 GCA_003731715.1 Anabarilius grahami
ATCAGTAAGTTTTGACATGCCATCAATATTAGTTTACTTTTGAATGATTACGCTGATACTTTTTTTTTTATTATTGGTATTTTGTCTGTGTGTGCTGTATTGTGTTACGTTGAAGCAGAAAAATTAACAGTTCTTGGTGTCACCTTACAAATGAATCCTTCATGTTGACATTTTCTGAAAGCCAATAGGTTACCGGGGTCAATTGATCCATATAACCCTCAGATTCCTGGTGGAAGGTTTTAACCAATTGGAAATGCTCCAGTAGGGAACAGGATATGGAATTGACATATATGGGTCACCAAAAGCGAGACCTGACCTGGGAAGTAAAATCCAATAAGCATGTCAGCAGTGTTTCAAGCAGATGATTGACACAAACTATTTCTCTTGTTTAATATTGAATATGGCTTCATGAATGATGAACGTCTTTCTGACCTGTGCTTCGTGAGTTCATGCCATGTAAGTATTTTTGTTGTGTAAGTACTTTGAGCTGCTTACACCTGTGGATATACTGTATGTTGAGCTGCAGGACTCGAGCTGATGTGGAAGGATGATGTCTTTAACCAGCGAGCTGATCTTACGTGTCATGAGTTCTGCATTGACATCTGGAAACAAAGCTGTCTCACTAGGTATTGCGTGAGTGGAATGACATCAAGATTGTTTTCCACAAATCCTCTCTAAGTAGGAAAGTGAATGGCAACACACAAAATATGAAAATAGTAATAATAAAAATAATGTTAAAAAAAAAAAAGTACAAGCATATAACATGTCTGGGTGGTCTGAGTCATTAAAACATCATCCTTCTTGCTCTCTAGATCAACATCAGTAGTCAGTATTGCCATCAATCATTAAAAAAATAACACATTGATCAAACACTGATTAAACCTGACTTTTTATTTTGTATCATCTGCTTTTTTTTCTGCATGGCTTTAATGCACATTATGATCTATCAACAGCATTTGTGGCAAAATGCTGATTTACTACAAACAAAAAAAGTTGAAATAATAAATTTTGATTCAGATTGAGAATCCAGTGTACTGCATATTCGTAGTCAGAAGCTGAATTTGCTTTGAAGTTAAATTTGTACAGATGTACTGGACTGTAAGTCAAAGTTCGTCTTTGACTGTTTCATTCCTCAGTCTACATTATGGATGTCACGCTGTGGAAATTTTCACTCTGGTAATTAAACTTGTGACAACACCAGTATTACACCGGGGGCACTTTTGAACACACATTGCTTTTCATTTTCACTTTTGAATTTGCCATCACGTGTACTCACGTGCCTATAATTTGGGGGCATCAGGGAGCCAATATCAATATGCGGGGTATTGAAATCCCTTTTAAATGCACGCTCGCTTTTTACTTTTTGCTTTCGAATAAGGAACGGATGTGTATAGGGAACGTCGATACTGATCACACATTTTACAAGACAAGATATTTGCCAATGGTGCTCTATATGGCGCTCCTTTCAGTCATCTCTCCTTACTCTAGTCATGTAATAAGTGAAATCTGACTCCTGATGCTTTCAGTTTATGTTTCTATGTAAAAAGCAAATTGACAGTGCCCAGGGTAGCCAACAAAACCCGCCCAATTGCTACTCAAATCTAGCCCAATCGCGTTTCAGGGGGGTCCCCCGGTAAAAATCACATTCTGGGGGGTAAAATCCGCTCTTTTGGTAGGGTTCCCATGGTAAAATTAGCACTTCCAGGGCTAAATATTATCTTATTTGAGGTTGCTTCAACCCGCGGGGCATGAAAAACGACCTGCGGCAACAGTGTTAAAGTAGCCCAATTCTGTGGGAAAACCGTTGACTTGGCAACACTGGTGGTGCCGTGGTGGCCAAGTATTGTACAATAATCGTGTACGGCAGAATACCGTGTAACACTGGTAACACCAACTACTGCAACAAGCTTAGTTTATACTCACCGCATCCGCAAGAGCGCGCAACAAAAATGACGTCATCACGGTATGGGCGGTCGTACGTATTGAGTTCGTGAGACCCCATTTCACTTGGCAGTGTGCATGCCATTTTTTGTAACTTTGCGCTCGCGGCTCCGCTTCCAAAGATGCACTACTTCTTCTCCCCACTGCTTCCTGATGGTTTAGAGGAAAATTACTCAGAGTCGCCCCCTGTCATTTTAAAGAGTAATACAATGGCGAGTGCATCAAGAATAAACACCTCGTCCATTTTGGGGTGGAGAGTGCGCAGTCAGCGGAGGCTAACAGTGTGGAGCCAGGCGAAAGTATAGACAAGGCTTTAGTCTACATTATCTCCTGCCCCTATTTTCTGTCTCTCTGTGCAGCCCATTCTTCCACTAATGTCCAGACTTTAACAGCCACTTGCCTGCGGTACTGGCAACCACTCCCTCAATGTGACATCGTGGCAGGCCCCAAGGTGCTGGCTGCTGGTCCGACTCCTGATCGCTTCATTAGAGAGCAAACAAAGCGTGAATGTCTTGTAATTGTATCGCAGGTCCTGCCAGGCCTAAAAAAAGCAAAGACACCATATAATAAGATATTTAGAGGAGATTGAAAGGTCACCCCCTGTCCAGAAGCAGGAAGGGATGGAGTAATTGGAGGGGAGAAGGATGGTGCTTTGCGGTGAAATGTCAACACGAAGGAAGCTGAGGAGGATTCGTAATCAGCGGCCTCCGTCTCGCGCTCTTATACATCCTTTAGACAACCACAGACTGACACATCACCCAGTTCTAGTTGCCGCTTTAGAGGATGTCACTCAGTCGGTGACATGGGAGAGTAGACGCTGACAGAATTAGGACAAATTTAAGGCGGGTTTCCAACAGTTCATTGCGATTCATTCTCCTGCTTTTAGTTTGCTGGCATTGATTGAGATGCACTCACTGCAGGAAGGATGGAATCAAACCTTTGTTTAGTTCATCCTGGTAGGATATTTGCAACCATCCTCAAACTTAGTCACATAAGAGCACTTACTTCAGTGCAGGAACAGTTTGAGTAGTTCTGAGCACAGTCAGCAACAGTTCCAGTTGCATTTTGACTTGAGCATGGTTCGGCATGATACGATTTTAGTCGATATTCAATCGATACTATGTCAGTGTACTTTGTTGCTTTTCTGGGAACTTTTTCCTTTCTGTATGATGTGATCATCATTAATAACAATCTTTCCAATGTTTACTACAGTGTTACGACAACACAAACTCTTGTGTCCATGAGGTAAAATCTGTTCTAGACTAATGTAGTGCCTACTGACACGGAACGCTGCAGTTTTACAACGAGAACCATTTGGTCCCATTGTGGAAAAGAGTCTTTAGTAACTAACCACACATAATCAAGTTTAACCAGGTGTTAAATTCACTGAAATTGCGTAATTGTCATTCTTTTTGGTGCAAAGACACATCATTTATCTGCGGTTTGGGATCATATTGGATTGTACTGTTGTTGTTGCGCTATTACTGCATGTGCAAATCATTTCCTTTAAAAGAGATGTTTTGTACGATTTCTATTGATCTCGGCAGCAGTAACTCATCAAATGATGGGAAAAGGCGATATAATTGCATATCCACACAGGCCATGTAGACAAGTGCATTTTTGGCATTTTAGAGTGCTGATTCAAGTGTCTGGATCACAGTGGTGGAATGATTCTATACAGGCCATGTAAAGTTTGCCAAATCGCAGCTACCTTATTTGCATAATTAATTTAATGAAGTGGGCGTACACAGCACATGCAAATAAATGACATCAGAATTTATTTATTCAAATTTATTCATAGTGATTTCCAAAGTTGTTGTTTTTTTTCTTTGATCTGTGTAAATATTAGGAATCCAGAAAAGTCGAACAGTTATTTCTGGGAGAAAAAAAAAATACAGGATGGCTTCAGGTGATATTTTATATTTTCAAATTGACACAATAAACTGTGCATTGTGTTCAGGATTCTGCAAAACTTCCAAAAGCCCCTCAGTGAGCCGCCTTTCAGAACGCCTGGTTGTCTGAAGGTTTGGCTTGTGTATAACTTTAGTTGTGCTGCAGAGAGTTCAGAGGTAGTAATGGAGCACTTAAGTAGGCTGAAAAATTAATGTTTCAAATATCAATGTCTACTGTATATAGATTGTATCTATCGTATCGTATCTGTCTGTCTGTCTAATCTTGACGGGTCTGCATTATTGGAGTAACAGATGTAATTTTGAAACAATCAAAGCAGGAAATAACAAAAAATTCTGTAATTATTATTTTGTTTGTTTGTTTTTGTTTTTCATCAAATACTGTTTGTTTTGGTTTGCTGTGAAACCCTGTTCTGAAGGTTTGTGTGTAAATTCCTATATTTGACGCAAGCACTCCCGCCTTTCCAACTATCAGATTTGGCGTCTGCATTTGCAGTGGCCTTTAGTGACCTTTGAGCGACCTGTGATGAGGGTGAGTTGTCTGATGTAGGGAGATGATTTCTCCCTCATTAAATCACACAGACTAGAATGTTCCAGAGGCACAATGCAGCATGTGGGAATTTAGACTGTTTCACGAGTTCGCCTGCCCGTTCAATCTTAATAGTTAATGGTAAACAAACTTGGCTTGCTGTTTTCGAATAAGGGGTTGAACCCCGAGCTAAAGACCCCTATGTTATATAATATTATATATTATATAACCCCTAATTGTCGCTGGGATGATATTATTGCTTGTATACGCTCGTAATGATGATTGTCAGGACTGAATGTTTAGGATCCTCCTGAACTTCATTAAATGTTCAACGATGTTGCTTCTCTGTGCAAAATGTGATGCTGGGGTGTTGTAGAAGGTTGTCAGTGTGTTGCTATACAGTTGGGTGCCTTTATCACATTGCTTTGCAGGTCTAGCTGGTTTCTTACTGGCTCAAGTCAACTGAGCCAGTTACCAATAGGGCTTTTAACACTGCATTTAACCCTGGGTTATGTCTTGTCAACCCTGGGCTAAGACCGCTTTTAACCTTCAAAACAATTTTTCACACTTGTAATTTTAAAAAAGTGTTTGCACCACTTCTAACCCTGGGTTATAAAACTCAACTCCAGAGCAACAGTGTTTACCGCATTAAATATTCATATGCTTTGTACAGAGACTTTCATGAGCTGTGTTTGGTGTCAGTAGCCTGAGAGAAAAATGAAAATGTTGGTGGCAGGAAAACACTTTAACTGTTAGGTCTATGGGATTTTTTGCACGTTTCATCATCCTCCAGGTGAAAATTGCAAGTCTGATAACTTAGAAAGGCTCTCCTCAACTAAGTTATACTGCAAGATGCTGTAACTACACCATTTGAATCCAAAGAGCATCTCTCTCCTTTGATGGCTATTCAAAATTTTTGTGTGTAGTGATGAAATAATATTTTTTGAAAGCAACATACAAGTTTAATGACATAATAATAACATAATATTTCATTATATTACAGTAGATGTTTTTTAGAGGGCTCTTAAATGCATTAAATGGACAGTTTCTATGTTTATATCAGAAACCTCCTATCATTCAGCCACACAAATCCAACAGAAAAGTGTGCCGCAGTGTCAATCTTAGTTGTCTCTTTATTTTTCACATGTTTAATAGTCCACTTCTGCACAGGTCACTCAGCAACTCTCTTATTCACCCCATAGCCATATTTGTTAAGTGCTGGCACACCAGATACAGTAAATCAACTTCCACAGGCAAAACACACTGTATGAGGTTGTGCTGGATTTTTTTTTAACATACAGTACGTACCCTCCCCTGCTGCTCAGTTTGGAGGCATTCGAGCACCATACGTGGTTCTCTCGTAGAATTACATGCACAATTTCACATGAATTCACAGTAAGGACTTTCATTCGCCTTCTTGATTGAAACTTGTTAGCGGTAACAGTCTCTTTCCAAGGGAGTGAATTCATTTGCTTTTTTCCCCACTCTCTCATTCTCTTTATTCTGATATGCACACTAATGTGCTACATGTCTTTTTTTATATTCTGTCCCTTGGCTTAGAGTGTTAATTTTCTCATTACCAATCCACCAGCTGTGTGTGTGTGTGTGTTTTGATTTATTGAGCTAGCTCAATCAAGAGAAGACAAATTCATTAAAACATATTTTGTAGGTCATTGCAAATTTAATTTTGTTTGTTCATGTGTTTGTAGTTTTCATGTTCAGAATTGCACTTGGACTTTTGCTTTCATATATTGTCTTGCTAGGCCTCAGTGAGAACAGTTATGTCTTTTCATAAAGTGTCAATTTTTGTCCAATATTGCATGCAAATAATCCCTTAGCAATTTTGTTTTTAATACTGGATTTAATGTTTATTTAGCACAATTATATAATTTGTTTTACTTTTTTTCCACTACCCCTGGTCGCCCCTGAAAACTGATAATATATTAACCTCTGCTTCTATCTTTTCCTTATAATTTAATGTAACTATATGATTATATGTACATTTACAGGAATTTCTGCAAAAAATGGTCATTAATTTTCATCTGACCTTCAGCTAATTTAAAATAAGACACAGTTTGCTTAAACAAATAACATGCAAACAATTGTATATACTTTTATGTCTTTACTGAGCTGTGTATTGCAAACTGTGCAGGGTTGGGAAAAAATATGTGGGAAAAAAAAACTATTGGACTCTAAGTCTGCTAGTATCAGGTTTTTTTTTTTTTTTTTTATAACTTAAAGGGTTTGTTGCAGCGACTGCTGACCTCAACCCAATTGAGACGCTGTGGCATGACCTCAGAGCGATTCACACCACACACCCTAAAAATACTGCAAAACTGGAGCTGTTCTGTTGAGAGAAACAGTGCAAAGTTCCTCTGAGAGATCTCATCCACAAATACAGAAATATTTGGTGGAGGTTATTATTCTACCCAGCACTTTGATTTAACTGAAGATAACATTTAATGACTAATTTATCCAGTTTATATATTTTTTTCGTGCAACTGTTTCTTGCTAATGAAGAAGAAAATAAAGAATAGAAAACAAAGTTTTTTTTGTTTTTATGTTTTTGAAAGAAAGTCTCTCATATTCAACAAGGGTGCATTTGTTTGATCAAAAATACAGTAAAAAACTGTAGTATTGTGAAATATTATTACAATGTAAAATAAAGGTTTTCTATTTGAATATATTTTAAAATGTAATTTATTCCTGTGATGGCAAAGCTGAATTTTCAGTATCGTTTAGATCTAGAAAGGTAGTAAAGACATCTTTAAAATAGTCCATGTGACTACAGTGGTTCAACCCTAATGTTATGAAGCAATGAGAATACTTTTTGTGCGTCAAAACAAAACCAAAATAACTTTTTTAACAATTTCTTCTCTTCCCTTTGAGTGTCCTATGTACAGGTCCTTCTCAAAAAATTTGCATATTGTGATAAAAGTTCATTATTTTCCATAATGTAATGACAAAATTAAACTTTCATATATTTTAGATTCATTGCACACCAACTGAAATATTTCAGGTCTTTTATTGTTTTAATACTGATGATTTTGGCATACAGCTCATGAAAACCCAAAATTCCTATCTCAAAAAATTAGCATATCATGAAAAGGTTCTCTAAACGAGCTATTAACCTAATCATCTGAATCAACTAATTAACTCTAAACACCTGCAAAAGATTCCTGAGGCTTTTAAAAACTCCCAGCCTGGTTCATTACTCAAAACCGCAATCATGGGTAAGACTGCCGACCTGACTGCTGTCCAGAAGGCCATCATTGACACCCTCAAGCGAGAGGGTAAGACACAGAAAGAAATTTCTGAACGAATAGGCTGTTCCCAGAGTGCTGTATCAAGGCACCTCAGTGGGAAGTCTGTGGGAAGGAAAAAGTGTGGCAAAAAACGTTGCACAACGAGAAGAGGTGACCGGACCTATGAACTTATGAAATAATGAACTTTATCACAATATGCTAATTTTTTGAGAAGGACCTGTAGTTGACATAGTGAACGCAGTGCAGTGCCTCCGTGTTCTACGTCAGAATGCCGACTCATTATTGGCCAATGGCCAGATTATGCATCAGCATCACACGCATGTCATGCTGCTCACGTGTACAGCGTCGGCTAATACTGAGGCGGCGTCCGGAAGTAAACACGGAAACTTGCACTGCATTCCCTACATCGACAGCGTAGGACTTTCTTGCTAATTTTGCTAACCTCAATTTCTAACCTTGAATTGTAGCGTATTTACTATTGCAAACTTTCACGCATTTTATTTTGAGTGGATTTGATTGCCTTTTTTTTTTTTGGAAGTCCTGTCTTTGATGTCACCTATAACCGTGACATTCGCCAGTCAGCCTTCAATGTCATCTGGTGAGCAGCAGTTCTAGAATGTGCTGCTCTGCTGGCTGCGCATCATTTCCTCCTACAAAAACATGATAATGAGGCACACGCGTGCCCGCTCTCACATACACCTAACGACCCACTCCCTGTGCGAGTCACATTGACTACAGTGCTGCTGATGGCACGAAGTCAAACCTTTGGAAATGTGATAAAACCTCCAAAACGGCACGTCAGCACAGCAGCAGTGGATGCGTAGCATCTAATGTTTGCCAAAGGGCTTTTATTGTGAGCACATGTTTACAGCCCAAGAGCAAGAGGATTGTTCTGATTTCATGGAAAGCTTTACACTTCCTTGCCCTTGCCCAGAAAAAAAAATGTTTCAGTGAAATACCCAAAAAATTTTCCAGAGTGACATGAGGAGGGTAAGTAAATAACAGCACAGTATTCATTTTTAGCTAACATATAGTTTTAGACAGAAATGTCCTTCCCTCTTTCCCACAAACATTCAGGCAAATTCAAGCCCCCTAATTCAGTTCTCTCTCTTCCCCCATATATTTTTCCCCAGGCTGTGTGAGAGAAAAAGAGACAGCTTGCATGCGCCTCTCACCTGCAGAAGTTCATTTGCTGTAAAGCAGGTGCTTTATTGGTGTGAAAAAAAACACAGATTGTGTGCAGACACTCGATTTTGTTCATTCTTATCTCTACCCTCTGAAGTAGAAGTGAGCATAAACAAGTCATTCGTTCTCTTCCTATTAAATGTCACTTTCATTAATAGCTATTGAAGGCTTCACACCCCCAACCCCTCTCCTTCAGGTCCCACCTCGACACTCATGTAAAGGGTAAATTGTTTACTAAATATTGAGATAAATATACTTCCTGTGTGGCCTTGTATGCTGTCCTGCTATTGAAAATGCAGCTAATAAACAACTTCTGCCAATAAATCTCTCCGTGCCATCAGATAGATGATTTTTCTCAGGAACAAAATAAAGAGATTCCCTCTTAAAGGGACAGTTCACCCTACTCACTCTCATGTTGTTTAAATCCTGTTTGACTTACTTCTGTGGGACACAAAATGAGATGTTTAGTAAAATGTTTATGCTGCTCTTTCCTATACAATGAAAATGAATGGTGATTAGGGGCTGTCAATCAAAGTCTGCTTAATCCATATCAAAGTCCCTTTAGGCCAGGGGTAGGCAAGTTCGGTCCTAGAGAGCCGCTGTCCTGCTGAGTTTAGCTCCAACCTTAATCAAACACACCTGAACAAGCTAATCAAGCTCTTCAGGATTACTAAGGCTAAAGGCAGCTGAAGGTTTTTTTTCAGGGTTGGAGCTAAACTCTGCAGGACAGCAGCTCTCTAGGACCGAACTTGCCTACCCCTGCTTTAGGCAAGTCATTTCACTCGGCGGCCATCTCGGCCAGCTATTTCAGGCATGCAAGTGCAGCTCCTATGTCTTTGAATGGGGAAACTCCAAATTCTCCAAAGCTGTTCAGTAATGGCTTGTTTCCACCGAGTGGTATGGTACAGTGCAGTATGTTATGCAATTATTTCCATTTCGATTGTCAGAAGTTGTGAATGGTACCAAAATACTGAACCGTACTGTACTAGGGATGGTAAGATACACTGATTCGCATCGGTGCATCTGCATAAAAGTTAATGATGCAATGCATCGATTTAAAAAGTTGGCATTTGTATTGCGATGCATCGTTTCTAACATATTTGCATCGGTAAAAAACGACTTTATATGTAGATTGATTTCTCCTCTCAACTGTTTCTCAAGCACATTCTCTCATTGGATGAATAAATCAAAAGTAAGTGGGTACACTTAAATCAAATTGCGATATGGACTAATGTCTGTAAATATTAAACCGCAAAAAGGCTATTTGAATATGAATCCTGCATGTTCTGTGTGAATGGCGCAGTACGTAAATACGTTTACTACACATACTGAAGCAAGCATGATGCTCGCAGTGTTTTTTCCAGTGTCTTCATCTGACTATATGACAACATGAACACATAAGCTTCATCTCCAGAGCTGCTCTGAGAGTCACTTCATGAGCATTTTACCATTTCATTTGAGAAAAACTATTGTAATATACATACAGAAACTTCAAGATCTTCCCGGCAACCCGTCAAAATAAAAGTTTGGTTTAAGTTGTAACAGAAATATAGCCCTATTACTATCGTAGTACTATGTACTACTATTGTATTACTATTATGTGGTATAATGTATGTCTTAATGCAATACTACTACTACTAGTAGTAATAATAATAAGACTATAATTATTAAGATTTTTGAAGGAATAATTACAAAATTAACAGTAATTTGGAAAAATAAAACAGAATTTGAGAAAAAATAAAAAGTTTATTCCCTACATATTGAATTGCATCGTATTGCATTGAATCACATTGTGTTGAATCGAATCGAAATCAGATCGCACTGCATCGTCAGTTAAGGAGATGCACACCCCTATACTGTACCACTTTTTTTTTGGGACCCTTCCGTTGAATGTGGTTTCTTATGCTCAAATAGCATTAAAAAAATGCTTATTTTTCAGGCAGGAGCAGCCTATGCGTACTCCTAGGCGTACATCTCAGAGCACTGACTGTTTCTATAGCTATGCAATAACTTTATCAATAAGCGAATAGCTATTTTATTTAGAAGGCGGGACTTATTCCGCCATATTGCACGTTGCACTTTCTCCCATTCATAAGTTGCATCCCAAATGACGCACTATACACTATGCACTTATACACTATGTACTCATCCGTGTAGTGTGTTAATTTTATAAGATTATTTTGTCATTCAGCATTCTGATAGCTACATAATAAAAGCTGCGACAGTTGAGTGCACAAAGTGTCCAATATTCCACACTTCGTTAATTCAGTGCATTATCCGGGTATTTAAAGTGGACTTTTTTCTTTTCTTTTTTTTTTTTTCTCGTTGTGAACACACTACTCACACTATTTATACTTAAAAATGTCATAAAATAGTGCATAAGTATGCGAATTGGGATGCACTTATAGTAATATGAGTGTACTGTCTAAATACAGTATAAAGTCTTTGATCCATTTGGTAGCTGTTTGTGAGAAATTTAAAGGGATAGCACTACCAAAAATGAAAATTATGTCATCATCCACTCACCCTCTTGTCATTTCAGACCTGTTTCAGACTTTCTTTATTCTGTTATAACACGGGGGGATGGTGTCCGGGGCGTGAATTTCTAGGGGGGATGGCGTTCCAGTTCAAATTGTTTAGATTTTTTTTTTTTATCAAAATGAAGGGATTTCTGTATTTATCCACTCAATAGCCTACGAAAACGAAACCGATTCAGCACAAAAACATAGCGCAATAAAATTGCATGATAAATCATAAAAAGATCGCAATCTGGATTCAAACACCCACGCGATCTACACACCGGCACTTCTCCATTTGAATCTGTAGCGTACCCACGCTTTGTCTTGCGTACCGGCACTTCTCATATGTTGCCGGTACTCTAACCACCACATCAAAACATAGAATCAGGCAATTAATTAATTGTATACATCGCGTGTTCTGAGCTTTTACAAGCATGAGTGGTGCACCACGCGCGAATCACCATAGGCGCGTTCACCAGCACGCTCCAAAAGTGTGATAAGAATTGCGCAAGCCGTTCCTATAATAAAATGTGCGACCCATTTGAATTCTATCTAGAATGTAGTAAAACGCTATGGAGAAAGTCAAACATGGTCTAAAAACAGCCACTAAAAAGACTCTTGAAAAGAGGGGAAAACATGATGATGATCCATGATGATGAAAACACTTTCGTACTACCATTGGTCAGTGACGATAACGTAATAGGAGGTGTGCGATGAGGCTCCGCCTTCATTCGCGTCGACCGCGTCTCTGACTCATTTCGTGTGTTTGAGTTCGTGGAGGTAAGATCTCCGCGGTTGATAGCCTGGTGACACTGGATAGCTGCTTTATAGTACAAAATGAAGTTGTGCTTGTAAAAAAATGATGCACTAACACCGTTTTTCATGTTTGATACTGTAAAGCTGCTTCATTTTAAGCAATCTATTGAATAAAGTGCTATATGAAGACGTGACATGACTGAAGTGCTAATTTGCAGAGCTCGTGCTAACATACCCATGTTGTTATGATCAGACACTTTTCTTATGCTTTCTATAATAAATGCTTGCTGTTTTCTCATTTTTGTTGTGTTTATTTTGTTACTGAAGAACGAAAAAGAACTTCGCTTGAAGTATACCAGGGCCTTTATTGTAACAAATGCTATGGTTAAACAATTACAAGAACTACTTTTTCATAGGGCCAAGTACAAGTTAGAATCAAGAGCTTTAAAGTATGGATCTTCTTGAATTGACTAAACATTAGTTTTCCTCATGTGTAAAATGTGTTCTGCTAATATGACAGATATGCCCATTAGGAAAAACCTGGCTGTATACCAAGAGATGGTACATTTTAAGTGAAGATATTTTAAGTTCCTATGGCACTTTGTAAACAAGTAATTGTTAACTGTAGGCTGTTACTTTATTGCAGTTATGTTATCAAATGTGGACCATTTTGCAAAAATAAAGCAACAAACAAACAAATAAACCTCACGAGGGAGCAAACCCAAACTCCTCGCAACCGAGGGAGACAACCAGTCCCCCGTCCCCAACGGAAGTGAACAAAATAGAGTAAATCACCCTTTGAAAGTAACTTGATGCTTCAAATAAATATTGCATCAATTACATTTTTACCAGTAGGTGGCGACAAATGGTTGTTAAAAATGTATTTATCATTGAATCATTCATTACAAAGAATTGTTCAAAAATGTTGATTCATCTATGAATTGTGACATCTTTATAATTGAGTCATTGAATCATTTATTGATTTTTTTTTAAAATAATAATAATTCATTCAAAATAATTAGCAGTTTAATAATTGTTGATTTTCAAAGTATACTAAACTGAGAGGTAGCCATCCAAAACATTCAGTTTTCTTTAACCTGAGGACTTTAAAATGTATGTGACCTGTTCGGGGCAGTCGTGGCCTAATGGATAGAGAGTCGGACTTGTAACCCAAAGGTCATGGGTTCGAGTCTCAGGTCCGGCAGGGATTGTCAGTGAGGGGAGTGAATATCCAGCGCTCTCTCCACCCTCAATACAACGAATGAGGTGAGACCCTTGAGCAAGGCACCGTACCCCCAACTGCTCCCTGGGCGCCGCAGCAATGGCTGCCCACTGCTCCGGGTGTGTGTTCACGGTGTGTGTGCACTTGGATGGGTTAAATGCAGAGCACAAATTCCGAGTATGGGTCACCATTCTTGGCCACATGTCACTTCACTTCACTTCACTTCACTTCAGTTCAGTATGCACCACATATTAGTTCCTAGACAATGTATCTTTAATTTGGCCAAAATCAAACAGGTAATTTTCTTCAAGCAGAGATTCTGTTGAATGAACATGTTTGTGCCACACACAATTCATAAATGTTGTTCATTGACCTTTCATGTCTCTGCTTGATAATTGAGTAAATATTGTTTGGAGGAAACATGAAATAGGCCTGTTTAATGTTAGCATATTATATAACTATATAATATTTTATGTTTAAATACATCTGAAAAGTCATTGAAAGTAAAAAAAAAATAAAAAATTTTAAAAAGAGAGAGAGAGAGAGAGTCTCCCCAGTGAAACTCAGCCATTTCTAGTCCTGGTTATACACAAAAGAAGATTTTGAAAAAGTATCTTGCAATGAAATTCAATAGGGTCGAATGTTGTTTTGGACAAAAACAGTGGAAAATTCCGTGAATATATTAAAATCCAAAATATATTAATTGGTTTTTCACAGTTTTGGCTGAATAAATAATCAGATTAATTACAGACCATTCCTTAAAGAGCTATCTATATGCTTGATTCCTCAGGAAATTTCTTTTTGTCTTAAAAGCTGTTTGCATATTTGCGTGTTCTCTTAACATAATTGCAATTTATTGTAAATAATTAAATTTGGAAGCAAGTTAGCCTCTTGTGTCTGTGGTGTTTGTGAAAGTTATTAATAAATTGTGTTTTATCTTTAATAACGTTGCATCCCTTTGACTGTCAGGATGTTGTAACATGGATGATCCCTGAGCTGCCTTCAGGAGCTGCTGTTATTCCACGTTTGCAATGTGAAGGAACAGTGTTAAATTGTAAAAATTGGGCATGTCGTGATGAGCCCCAAAAAAAAAAAAATAATTTAGCAGTGAATTAATTTCAGTGCCTTTTTGCAGGCAGAGGAGAATGAAAGGGCAAAATCATTATTTTGACTGCAGCACTAACAATGTTCATATTATGTTTTTGTGTAGTATATTATTGGCATCATTTGTTTGATGTAGCATAATTGGTTGTATTCATCCCTGTATTGCAGGGTTCAGAAGGAGGCATATGTCATCAGCGTACTTGTAGAGGTTGTAAACAATGTCCAAACACAGCATGAACAGGCAGTAAAATGTTGCATCAGCTCTGATATGCCATTGGTAGTTTCGTAGACACATCTCGGTTATGGTTATGTGCCATTTGCTCAGAGAGCCACAGGAAGAATTTAATTTATGTTTTTGTTTTCCAAATAAGATGTGACTTGTGACGCTGTAATGCAGGTGTGCTTTATTTCCCTTCATTTTATGTCTGCTTTGTGTTCATTTATTTCTATTGTTTCATGAATATGGATATAGATTGTTTATGAACAAACTGCTATCAAAGGCTAATATGGGCGTCACCCTTTTTCCACATTGCAGATCACACGCTTGAATGAGCGAATTGCGTACATTAATTTCGATCCATCTGCTTCATAGCAGAGGAGAGTTTCCATCCCCCTTGTTTTAGTCTCTCCTTCTCTCTTTTCCTCTTTCCTCTCTCTTTTGACATAAAAATGTCCTTTAAATGTTGTATTTATCATGTCATATTCATTCATTTTATTCTTGACTAAAGTGACATATAATTAGTCAACAAAAATATAATTTCAGTTGACAACAGTGTGTGTCAAATGTGAACATGTATAAACATTTATTAATTTAAGTATGGGTGTATTCAAGTTGGATTCTGAATAAATTGAGAATCACAATCACGATTCTCTCATGATTCTGAATAGACAACTTAAAATACTAGAGGTTCTAACAAAATATTACTTGCTGTCCATTAAAAAAAAAAATTGAATAAATCAGCGTTTTTGAACAAATCTCATGAATTAATGATTCAATGACAAACACATTTTTTAAACAGTCACTTTTCGCCACCTACTGGTTTAACAATGTAATTGATAAAATCTTTATCTGAAGCATCAAGTTACTTTTAACAGGTGATTTACTGATTTTGATTCACTACTGTAGACATCAGTGTTTATATCTGAACTATAAGCTTTTATTTATAGTTATTTATAAAACAGATAGTTCCTGTCCTTGTTTCTGATTGGTCAATATCTGTGTTTTATTCACAATAAAACACGGCTATGACCGCTTCACCCAATGGTTCTGTGTATCAGTGAAGTGAAGTGTGAAGTGAAGTGAAGTGAAGTGACATGTGGCCAAGTATGGTGACCCATACTCGGAATTTGTGCTCTGCATTTAACCCATCCAAGTGCACACACACAGCAGTGAACACACACACCGTGAACACACACCCGGAGCAGTGGGCAGCCATTGGTGCGGCGCCCGGGGAGCAGTTGGGGGTACGGTGCCTTGCTCAAGGGTCTCACCTCAGTCGTGGTATTGAGGGTGGGGAGAGCGCTGGATATTCACTCCCCTCACCGACAATCCCTGCCGGACCTGAGACTCGAACCCATGACCTTTGGGTTACAAGTCCGACTCTCTATCCATATCCGTAGCAACTACACAACACCCTTAGCAACCACTCTTAGCAACATAAACTGTTTGTTCTCAGTTGATATTATTCATTGAAGCTTACTGTATTATGTAGAACTAGAAGAGTATTGTGAGAAAGAGATTGATTGAGCGAGTTTATTACCTGCATTCAGATTTAGCATTTTTCTTCAGGTCAGTCTTATGTTCATAATAAAAAAATCTGTTTAAATGTCCGATGTATTATCTTGTCCTTTTAACAGTTAAGGGGTTTTCCCATGACTGACAGCGCTTGTCAAAGCATTTATCAGTTGCATTTATCAGTTGCATTTTGTTCCGTGTTCACAACAATTCAGTCTTTTCAATGTAAAAGTCTTCGCTACTGATTGACACACTCATAAAGACAGTCTTTGCTGCCATCTAATGGCATAATAATGTAAGTTCTGTTGCTGTTCATGGTCAGGGACTATTTTTTCCGGCGGAAGGAAGGCTTTTAGTAAGAGTTTACTTCATGAAAGTTGCATTGATACATATTTTTGGCTTTAATATTTGTATTGTATGGTAACCGTTTTATAAAAGCAATAAGGTACTCGAGGGTAGTGCTGTATCGTGAATAAGTCACGGCTGAAGGGGTTGCAGGCACTCCGCTTCGTGTTGTGCCTAACATCGCCCTTCAGCCGTGACTTATTCACGATATAGCACAGCCTCTCATACCTTATTGCTTACTTACATTACAATAAGATTTATGGTTTATTTATAAATGTGCTCCATTTATTTAATTATTTTCCTTATATTTGCTTTATCAGTGAGTATCTGTGTATTAGTTAAGCTTTGTTGTTCCCCTCTCACTTTACCTTCGGGTAAACATTTCATAAAACACCTCTGAAACACGGTCATTGTACTCATTACCGTTGCTATAGTAATGAACCTAACTTTCATGCACAACAGACAGATAAATTGAGTGCTCTTTTTTTCAGTGTTGTTGTTAATGTTGTGGTTATTTCAGCAAACAATTTACTTTCAGTTTAACACCATTAAAGTAAAGGGGTAAAAACTCTATCGTTCAACTGAACAGTGCACATGCATTTTAGACACATTATGTACTTTCTTGCTGTTTTCTGTGCACACACAAAAAAACCTCAGGCCAAACTCAACCGAAACAAACAGAGCTATAGAAGTGCTGCATTTCTCTCCTAAACGATGCATTACGATTCACCGCCAGCCCATAGCACCTGCATCCTCTCTCTGTGCAACATCCCCCTCCCCCACCTCTGGCCCTGGGCGGCATTAAATTTAAATTTAAATGCCCTCACTCAAGCATCCATCTATCTCTCTGTGGCTCTGTGGTGATGCCAGCTTCACTTGTTGAGTGCTGACTATCTCTCTCTTGCTGCTGTCTGGGTCCGGTTCAAACCCTGACACTTTTCTGGCTGCCATGTGACTGATTGCCCTTAGTCTTATTTGGAGAGATACCAGCGGTTATGATGAAGGGCTATTTGTGTGCGTGTGTAAGCGCCCGCACCCGTTCCTGCGTCTGGCAGCGCGGATAAGAGCCGAACATGGGCGTTGTTGTCAGGTCCGAAACAATACCTCTTTTGCAAACAAACAACAGGCTGTTTGATAGCTGTTTGTCTTTGCTAGCTCAAGAACAGAGGTGCGCAGTAAACACACTCTCTGATTGCCTATATTTCATGGCTAGCGGGGAAAACATCAACAGCAGTCTTTCATGGTTTCCCTCAGCAAGGTGCAACAGAACAGAAGCCATGTGCTCTAGGAGAGGGGAGCCTGGGCAATCCCACCTCCTCTGCTTGTCTTGTGTGAATAGTGGGGACAGCAATCATTCCTCCAGGTCTCCTTCAGGCAGTGACAGCCTGTCCAGGTTTGGGAGAGCGCTGGGACTTGGGCGGCACACGGGTTGCATGCTAAGCAGCTTTTCCATAGCCCTTTGTGTTCCGCCCTGTGCCCCTGCACTGTGTAATGACTCATTTTACACTCAGTTCCACCAGCCGAATAAGGGCTGGAAGCAACGCATTTGTCTCTCTTTTTCTCTCTCTCTTTCTCTCCCTCTCATGCTGCCTCCTGTTGACTTGTGAGAATGTGTTTTTAAATTCATAAATCCATAAACATTGTTTCCACTTCATTATATTACTAATCAAAATAAAAATATGTGTGTATATATGTTTATACATATGTTTGTGTTTGTGTTTGTGTGTGTGTGTGTGTATGTATATATATATATATATATATATATATATATATTAGGGTTGTCAATAGATAAAAAAAAATGTAATTGCGATTAATCGCACACTTATCGTGAAATTACGCATACACCATTTATTTTGTTTAACACGTCCATTTTGCCATCATTGCCTATATCCAGCAAAGTATATCCATCATTGCCTATATCCAGCAATTTACTTTGCTATCCAGATTGTCAGATTGAAGTGTGATTTTCACAAAACTGTATTTTTCAGCTTTTTTCAAGGTAAATTTAGATGCCTTTCCAAAAAAGGACACCAAATAACCAAATGATATGATTTCATATAATTCATACATTTATGTAGGCTACACCAAAGCACCCATTAAAAAAATCACAGCAAAAAATGTTTCAGAATTCACAGTGTATAGTATGTGCAACAGCAAAGAGCTTGTTTACATTTCAGACAAGTCAAGTTGCGATACTGAACAAGACCAAATGGAGATGCCAAAAAAAACCTAAACCAACCGCCTTGACCTGCATATATACTAAAGTACACAGCTCATCCATCAAAACTTTCATAGCAAGAAGCTGGTTGCT